>JAOYSI010041221.1:0-12961 GCA_025775065.1 Hiodon alosoides
TTTTCCACACGCCGAGCCTGTGCTTTTCCACACGCCGAGCCTGTGCCTTTAAACACGACAAGCCTGGGCTTTTCCACACGCCGAGCCTGTGCTTTTCCACACGCCGAGCCTGTGCCTTTAAACACGACAAGCCTGGGCTTTTCCACACGCCGAGCCTGTGCTTTTCCACACGCCGAGCCTGTGCCTTTAAACACGACAAGCCTGGGCTTTTCCACGTGCCGAGCCTGGGCTTTTCTATGTGCCGAGCCTGTGCTTTTAAACACGACAAGCCTGCGCTTTTCCACATGCCGAGCCTGTGCCTTTAAACACGACAAGCCTCTGCTTTTCAACACGCCAAGCCTGTGCTTTTTAAAACGACAAGCCTCTGCTTTTCAACACACCAAGCCTGTGCTTTTCCATGTGCCGAGTCTGTGCTTTTCCACGTGCCGAGCCTGTGCTTTTCCACACGCCGAGCCTGTGCTTTTAAACACGACAAGCCTGTGCTTTTCAACACGCCAAGCCTGTGCTTTTCCACGTGCCGAGTCTGTGTTTTTCAACATGCCGAGCCTGTGCTTTTCAACACGCCAAGCCTGCGCTTTTAAAAACGACAAGCCTCTGCTTTTCCACATGCCAAGCCTGTGTTTTTCCACACGCTGAGCCTGTGCTTTTACACATGCCAATTCTGTGGTTTTACACACGCTGAATCTGTGCTTTTACACGTGCCGAGTCTGTGCTTTTCAACATGCCAAGCCTGTGCTTTTCCTCACGCCGAGCCAAATGTTTCGTTTTTGTGCATTTCTGATAAACTATTAAGTGTGCTATTAATATGGCATTATAGTATTAAACGTTTGTTGTGAACATTGTATTGTCCTTAATATCCCAAAACCCAGATAATTCCAGCGTTTACATGTACATTCTGTTTCCCGGATTTCATCCAACAACTGTTTGTCGTCACCTGAGCAGTAAAGACATATTTTGCTTTTGCAGAAAAAAAGCCTTAAAAGTGTTCAGGATGTTGAATCGAGATGACAACATCCAGGCACAATATTTTTGTACCTGTCATCACAGAAGAGAGTCATGAAAAAAAAAGATTATATTCATCTCATAAATTTAGATATTTCCCTAGGTTATAGTTAAACAAAAAGTATATTTATTCAAAACAATACATAACTGTTATACTGCAATGCCGTAAAAGCAGATCGCTGCGTTATTTCAGGCTGAAAAGTTATTTGACTTCACAACAGACAAAAAGTGCTTTTAGGGCAATGTGACTCACCAAACTGGTCCCGACAAAGCATTTTTATTAATTAACACACTTTGATCATTCCTTCAACGATATAAATATCATCCTTTACAGATTAATCCATTGCCTCATTTGTGTCACTCTCTCAGACACACACACGCACACGTGCTCACACAAACGTACACACACACAGAAACACACACTCACGCGCTCACACACGATCACACACGCAAACACACACTCACACGCATTCACACGCACGCACACGCTCACACATACACATACACACACACACAAACAGATACACACGCAGTCCCTTCTCTTGTGCTTGTTAAACGCAGTCCTGGCTGTCAGTTTCCAAGCTGAACTTGAGACTGGCTTCTCTGCCGTGTCTAAAGTCGTCAGGGCTTTACTGTCTTTGCTTTCTTTATGTTCCAGTGCTGTTGATGGGACCCATTCACTGCATGAGCTACAGTCCCAGGACCACGCATTGAAAGCCAAAAATACAGGTTTCTTTAAAGCGGTGACTGCACACCTAACCTTATATCATCCATCCTTGACCTCGGCCCGCTCTGAAAGGTTTAGCATTGGCCAGTAGAGGAAATGTATCAGCAAAAGAAAAGGTGTTGTGGGGACCGATGCGCTTAGCATTTGCCCTTAACAAAGACGTGCAAGAAACTGTTCTTTTCCTCGTAATCAATGCAAGGATTTCACCGCTGAGAGAAGCCGCTGAAACGCATTAAAAATGTTATGTTATGTTATGGAGGAGAAAGACTTTGTTGCTTCAGTTCATTAATCAAAGTTATGCAGAAATGGAACAGATCATTCAGATGCTAAATAAGCTCAGATGTGTTGTTTAACAATATCCACAATGTCTAAACCACTCGCAGAGTACGCTTCGCATTCTTTCCTTTTAAAACTCATTTTTTAATATCTTCCATATTTTTTTCAGGGATATTTCTTTCATTTTTTTGTTTGTAGTTGTTTCTAAATTAAACAATATTCCACTGCATTTATTTTCCAAACTAAAGCCCTTTTTGTCAACATTGAAAAATGGTCTTCTTCATATTTTGTTGTGATTGGACACTCGTTTCTTTAACAACAAGATCATACAACACTAGCAGCATTGTAAATGTTGTAATTACCAGACATTTATAACTTTGGATAATTTGATACATTTATCCTAAACACGTAACCTTAGGGTGGCACGTTCAAAAAAAATCTCAAACAGAAACCATGTGCGTGGAACCCCA
This sequence comes from Hiodon alosoides, assembly GCA_025775065.1. Taxonomy (NCBI): domain Eukaryota; kingdom Metazoa; phylum Chordata; class Actinopteri; order Hiodontiformes; family Hiodontidae; genus Hiodon; species Hiodon alosoides. The sequence continues at coordinate 2,476 of JAOYSI010041221.1, forward strand.
AACCACAACACTATAGATGTTACTTCTCACACTCTACTGTAGGTTACACTATTTGACAATTTGTGGTCTGCGTTCATTTGTCTTTTCCCCTCTTCTGTTTATTTTAGCGCTTTGCAGGGTGATGAAATGCTCCAGGCACTCAGGGTGTAGTGTGAACTGTCACTATAAGTCTACTTAAGTTGCATTTTCCCTGCAGTCAACACAGGGGATTTCAGTTTAGTTTAGTTTAGTTTTTTTTCCCCTCCTTTTGTGGTCTGTGAATTGTAGTCTGTCCATTCAGCTCCAGTCATGATGCAGAAGTGGGGCTGATCCATTAGACACCAGACCCAGACTTCCAACTTCCACCTTGGCTGCCATCATGGAAGCGCCACTTTCATTCGGTTGTGCTGTATGCAAACTGTTAAGCTAAAGAGGAACCCTTTCTGTTTTTGTTTGGCTTCAGGTGCCCAGGTTATACAGGTGCCGTGGCAACTGAGGTGATTCTACAGGTGCCGTGGCAACGGAGGGGATGCCACAAAAGCCTTCTACAAGAGCTCTGCTCACCAAAGAAAACAAAAATTCATAAACATAAAAAAAAAAAGAAATTAAAATGGCTAATTGCCCAGTTTGTCTTGGACAACCAACGGCCCCACTCTGTCAGAATTGAAAGGCAAAACAGAAAGCTCAGAGCTGGTACAGGACAAACTCTTTGTCAAACATCTGATAACAGATGGAACACGGATTGTTTCTAAAACCTGTTGTATTAATGACTGCTTGGCTTAATTCAACCCCCCTGCTGGTACACGCCAGGGAGATGTAATCACCGGGCAGAAACATCCACGCACCGCGCATCACGAGCCCGTGGTTATTAAAAACGAATAAAGTCTTTATTTTCAGCAGAGCTCAGGGATCCATTTAACCTGCCCTTGTGAGGATTTTTAAACCGTTGAGACGGAAAGCTAAAAGTGTGCAATTCTTTTGTAATTCCTTGCGCAGCTAATGTCGTGGTTACACTGTGGCAAATGAGGCGTTGAATAACCAACTCAAATTCAAAACCTTACTTAGCCTCGCCGTGGCAGTCTACACACATTGTGGCCATTTATTAATCACATATGTTGCTAGCAAACAGACAGGTGTTTGCGCTCAGATTCAATTTTGCTTTTATTTCCCACTTTCTTCTGGAATTTAAGACCCTCTTTTGTTCAAAGAATCAAATAATGCAACAGACCCTGTAAGAATGTAATAAGGTTTTACTGAGGCGAAACCCTCTTTGTCAAAATTGCTTCACTTTATACCATATCTTTTCAGTCACTACCAAATACGCAGTCCCAAGTCAGATTTGTCAAAGCGGTAAAGTGAGACATTTAACCTTTTATTAATAATTTCCAAATAGCAGTATTTGTTATTACTTTTTAAATGTAATTATGATTTTTTTTTTTTTACAGATGTTTACTGGCCTAAAAATTAACATTGTAAAGAAATAATTTTTTTTAACGTTTTGTGTAATTTAATGCGTTCTACCAAATAAAATAAATAATTACTTTCTGATAAATTAGCAAATAAACGTGTATACATGCAAACATACACAGTTAATACAAAGTTGTAAAATAAAACCTTTTGCATTGTTATCAAATTCATATTACAGTGGTGTTGAATACAACATTTTATTCTTTAAATAGATGCTAAGGCATTGTATCTCTCAGGAGTTGGTTTCGTTTGTTTTTTTCGCTTATAAATCTTGCTGGTCCAGCTATAGGATATTCCATGTGAACATTAGCATAAATATTCGTATAACTCAACTGCTTCATAAACCAAACTAATCTGATCATAAGTAGCTGTTTGACAACGATCGTGCTCATAATTTGGTTCGGTTAACATTAAAAAAAAAAAAAAAACAACCTCGTTGAACAAATAAATTCTTTCAATACTAGGAGCCACTTAATGCAATAACTATACTTGTAAACTTTTGAACTTTGAACTTTGAACTTTTTTTTGTCAAACGATAGAAGGGGTCTATTTTTGGCCCACAATGTTGCAGCTGGTTCCAAAGTAATGATAATCGTGAGATCAATAATAATAATTAAAGCTCCTTTAAGAAGTTCTGCGTTGCTATAGACGAGCCTGCTGGGTCCGAACTCTAGAATAATGTGTCTGACAATGCCTGACAGTTTATTTATAAATCACAAAGCAGGAAAATCATTTGTTAGATCTCTGCTTTGAGAAGTCCCTCAGCCGCCACGCATCAAAACTGTCTACCCCCTTAGCCTCTCCAATAGGCTCCCTCGACATCTGGACTTCGGAGCATTCTCCTGGCACCGCCCCAGAACCAACCCACAGCGCCAGCTCCGTTACCCTCGGCCCGCTTAACGCTGCGCGATCAGCTACTTCACAACAACCCAAACTGGTCCCAAAACAGTTAGTGTGCCTCCAATTGTTTTCGAGACATCTTAATTTAGAGCACTTAAGGGGTCATGCTTTTTACGATGCGTTTCAAAAATAATGATGTTTGGTCTCAATTCTGACCACTGCCAGGGCAGAGATTTACTGGTTGAACCCACATCTGAGGGCCGGCACTGTGCTTCTTAGCAGAGTTTGCTATATTTTGTGTGGCAATATATGTGTACCGCCAGGCATTCGCTTCAAATAGAGCGGTATGCTTTTGAACATTTATGATCCATGATATTGTTAACATTTGTCAATGAAACACTTCTAACTAAAACATTCCTGTGTGTAAACGTACATAAAGTTACCAGTTTGGTCTAATAACTTTGTTAGATCAGAAATTGGTTTATTTATAACAAAGAATATGTGCTTACGCACATTGAGAATATTTTTTAAATGGTTTTTTATCCTTCCTCGTGGTTGGAACATGAGTTTCAGAACGACCCACATTTCTGCGTGTTGCATGCGTGACGTAACTGGACTCCCTGTAAGTCAGTTGCCAGGCAGTACACTTGTGAGTTCTGTTCCGGTTCTGATCGCGGCGCAGGAAAACGCACTGACCGAATCCTCAAACACCCTGTCAGTCCAAGACAAACTATTTCCTCCATGTTCTGTCTTTATTCGGCTGCCAAAACTCAAGATTCCACATTGAGCAATTTTGCTTGCAGTCGTTTTACAAGAATCATCTGCTGCCTGGTAGCCAATGAAAGAGAGAGAGAGAGAGAGAGAGAGAGAGAGAGAGAGAGAGAGAGAGAGAAAGAGAGGCAAGATCTAGACGCAAACATATTCTAAACTACAAAGTACAAATTGCATTAAACTGACAAACGTGACAGACAAGCTATTTGGCAGAGACTTTAAAAATGGACAGAACACAGACAGATACAGAATTTCAAAGATGATATTGTGTAAATGAGACGCGCGGTAGGACACACGCGACCCTGAGAAGCGTAAACACCACTCCCCGGGCTTCCTGTCTACCTGTCTCCGACGCACACAGCAGGGTCCACATGGTCCAGGCACGACACAGTTTTACAGGTTTCTACGCCGTGTTCATAATGAACGTGCTTGAAGTCCGCCCCATGCCCGAGTTTGGGTTAAACGTAACGATATGCCGTCCTTGAGAGCAGTAAACGTTTTTTATGATACTTTATTTCTAACGAGTTATTTGGCTAGTTTATTGAGGGGTGGTCGGGAGAGAGGGAGAGGAAAAGGAAATGAATTTGCCATGGCACAGATGTTTTTTAAAGGATAGACTGCATGACAAATGTTCGCTTACCTCGAGGCTGGGAGCTTTAATGGAACAAATTGGGAATCAGCGTACGCCCTTTATTGCAGCATTACATACTAGGATTCTGCAAACATCAGAAATCTGTGACGTAAAAGCTGACTTCAAAGTTTTAGGCTTTATTTTGGTGAGGACTGAGCGGAGATTAGGCGTTGCCACCACCCGCGTGTGCAGGTCATTTTCGCGACACGCACGGCCGTCTCTTCTCGGACGCGTTGTTGGGAGATCATCGCTGTCAGGGTGGTTGCGAAGCTGCCTGACGTCACCGTGATAGCAGGCGTCACTGACGCGGAGCGCCATGTCTACCAATAACGGCCCTTGTCTGTCTGTTTCTGGTTTTTTACAATGATGGAATCTTTAAGTCTCGGTCACTGGAAAAATATTCTTGAAGATCCTTTTCTCGTCTTCTGAGAATTCCGTTTTCCGGCCCGTACACTGTACACGTTTCATCTTATCTACCTGTAATTTTCCGTTTCCCAATGTGAGTTTTCGAGGATTGGCAGAATCCAGCTTAAGGTGAGCTAAACTGAATAGACGACAGTTGGTTGGCATTAAACGTCGAGACACTTTAGAAGCACATTGGAAGCCCCATGCATACCCCCCCCCATGCATATACCCTCTCAGTGCTGGGGCACAGCTGCTTGGAGTGTGACTGGAGAGGGCAGTGTTGAGTTCGGCTTTCTGGGGGCCCGAAGCGGTAGTCCCTGTGGGGGCCGCAGTGGAAGGGCCCAAACGGGATCACACAAAGGAGCAAGTGAAACTGGACAAGCTGTAAACTGCAAAGGTGTTCCGCTACTGAAGGTGAATCATTAATTTCCTGCATTCAATAATCCTTTCTTATAGTCATTTATTTTGCCTAGTTATTAATATATGTCCATACATTGACATGTGCATCGGATAAAAAGTGGTTCACTCCGTATTCTGCCGCTGGGCCGAAGCAGCAGGCTGTTTTTACTGGAGCTGAAAAAGAGTGGAAGTCCAGCTGATTTCAGCCTGCCCTGTTTCCGGTGGCGACAGTCACCAGAGATGAAGCGCGGTCTCCTTGGAAACCCCGCTGCCCCCGCTGAAACGACGCGGCCAGGGTCGGATCCCAGCGCCTTCCCCGCGCGGGCGGGAGTCCTGACCAGTCCCATTAAAACAAACTCGCGTCACTGAAGAAGCTATTCACACAGCGTTTCTGTGATTTTCGACGTCCCCCCCTCCTGGTTGCCTCTTTAAATATTTCCCTCACTAGTATACGTTTTCAATTATACACCCCGGCCTTTGATGGGTGCGTTTAAACAAAATTTGGCCATTTTTTATTCAGACAGTGGCATTACACTGAAGTGCTTATTTTAAAAAAAAAGACAGGGGGCGCTGCCAAGTGAGATTATTTATCCCCTGTTTATGTTCATTAGTAGCCTGTGTTTGGACCAGCGGATCCTACTGTTGGCAGGATGTTAGAGACTGCTGCCTTCCTGGGCCTCAGCGAGCATGCTGGGATTGTTTACAGTCCCCTGCCGCTCAGCAGTGTGCCTCTGCCGTATTGTAAACACATAAATCCACCTTCAAAGGCACCTAGGCATGGAGGCTGGGGAGGAGGGTGGGGTGGAGAATAGCGCTTTCTCCAAGGGCCCGTGTTTGCTGTAGCCACGTCGCGTCATAGCCGGAGTGCGTTAGCAGCATCGCGGATTGATCGCGCGGCCGTCCATGCCAGTGTTTAGAGCTCGACGTCAAATCTGATGCCTCCTAATAGACTGTCATCTCAGCGCTGACGTCAGTAGATTTTGGACCCGGTCGCGGTTCCTGTGAGGCGCTCACCAGGATACAGCAACGTGGGCCTTAAAACTGAGTCACTACATTTATTAAACCTGGACCTGGGTCTGTAGTCTAAAAAATATACAAACATTAACTGCACATTCTGGCTCTGGCTGAAGGCTGAAATGTCAATCGCTGGCCACAGTATGAGTATACTCAAACAAGCTGAGCTTTATAATAGATAAAATCTTAGCCATCTGCAGCAGCTGAACCAGGACAGGGCTGTCAATCAGACAATATACCAAACAGAGTGATATCAGACGGTTCTAGACTTGCTGACTACAGGACTCTGGCTTGAAATTACCCCCCCCCCCATATGTGATCAAATGACATTTTTATCCAGTGCTGTACACATAAACAGAGTTATGAAAAGGTAACCATGCTATTGAACCATTTAGTGATACGATCACCGGGACTTAGCGAGGTTTGGCAAGATCTTCTCAATAAAACACGTTTTTAAGAGTTCTGCGGGAGACTTACATTAGCTCCAGGATTTTAAATTCACTTACGATAGACGCTTTGTGTCTTCAGCAATTCCAGAGACTCGGGATCAACGGCACACCGTAAAACGGATGCCACCAAGCCGTTAAAGCGAAGGTCGGGGCGCTGAGGAAACCGAACAGTAAGCTCTGGGTTTTAGAGATGGGTGGCACCTCGTCTTAAAGAAGTCCAGAGGCTCCTTTGGTGTCTGAATCTATTTTCAGTCACATAACAGGAAAGAAAGCAAGGACGAACAGCAGGAGGAGCGGTTGTCTACAACTGCATGACCAACCTACGGCGTTGGGGGCGCCAGGCCCGTGGCGAGGGTTTACAAGCCCAGAGCCCGGGCGGCCTGTGGCAATCGTGGCCTATCGAGGCCTAATTCCGGCTGACTAGCCTAAAGACATCTCTGGCTGTACTGAACGGGCAATAAGTCAAATGAAGGCAAGACGAGCTGCCCCGGATGAAGGTGTCCACCAGCAGATAAATAAGCTGGACGGCGCCATTAGCCCCAAGAATGTCACAGTCCCTAAATATATAGAGGGCCTAATTTTAGTTTTTGAGGAGGCTCCAGTCCCTCTCCAGTGGGAAATCAAAGCTGCCGTCCTGGTCGGCAGGGCCTGAAATGGATGAGTCGCTCCTAATGGGTTTACAGATCACTTGGACATGCTGCACACTGGGAAGGATTGTGTGGGGGTTAAACGGGTCTAATTGCACAGGCGATTAGCCAATGTCGCTGTCAAGACTGGCTAGCAACGCTCAAAATAGAAGATAGCCAACTGGCGCCTTCCCTCAGGGAAATACCAACTATTAGACCCAAGGTGGGAGCCCCTCTTTGGGGAACTCGAGGAGGAAGTTGGGGCTACGGAACACAGCCGTGAAAACACTGCCGGGCTTCAGTGTGTGGTGGGGGTCCACTGCTGTGTGCTGCACACTAAGAGACCTGTTTCCGAAGAGCAGAATCAGGGAAGCTGGTAGCATAGTTATTCTCAAGTGATTGTTATAGTCCCATTCCATTTTGTTAAACATTGTTAAGTGGCACGCTCAACTAAAACAATGTCCACTGAATTTTCATATGCTCTGCGTCGTCAGAATTGATGTCTGAAACGGCGCTGTTTGCTGCGTCGTGCGCCATCAATGAAGAACGTGACCCCTGCGAAATGACACGGTCACACCAGGCCTTATTCCCAGCCACGCTCCACACTCCTGACCTGCCTCCAACGACACAATTGCTTCCAGATGCTTACCTTTGCTCGGAACTTAAGACCCGGAAGGCAATAAATTGGGGCATTATTACGCTCTCTTGTTGCCATGGCATTACTCAGCATGACAATCGATGTCTAGTGACCACATGTCCAGGCCAGGGCATGTCTGCCCTATGTATCATCATAACCCCTAAGAACAACGACATCACAATTTAGTGCCATGGAGTTTTATAGACGTTTGAGTATATATAACTCCACAAATACCATCATACCAATAAAATCATGTAGAATTCTACACAATAAAAAATACATAAATTTTCCATGGACGAGTTATATGAAGTTTCGCGTCCACGTGTGTGGTAAACCTTTCCAATTGATCAGTCATCCATGTCCAAGGCCTGTTGGCTGAAAAGACTCCCATGTCCCATGTGAACATCGCTGTGAAAGTGTGCCTGGGTAATGTAGGCTCTCCTAAAAATCATTTCGGCTTAGAGGCAGGATCCCCAATATAAATGACCCTTAAACCAGTGAATTTCTTGCTGAGCCATACAGGTGGAACACAGAAGGCCAGCTTGGGGGAAGACCAATTACAAAATCTCCATGGCTCTCTCTGTGGTCGTCTGCGTGTCAAGAGAGCATAATGACAAAAAATGGATTAGAAAATGGAAAAGAGGAAGGGTATTTAGTCTGCGGCCGAACTGCAAAAGCAAAACGCAAAAGAGCAGGAAAACGGGCAGGAGCGCAGTGACACACAGCGACTGGAACGGCGACTGGAACAGCGACTGGAACAGCGACTGTAACAGCGACTGTAACAGTGACTGGAACAGTGACTGGAACAGTGACTGGAACAGCAACACACAGCGCCTGGAACAGGGACTGTAACAGTGACTGTAACAGTGACTGGAACAGTGACTGGAACAGTGACTGGAACAGCAACACACAGCGCCTGGAACAGGGACTGTAACAGTGACTGTAACAGTGACTGGAACAGTGACTGGAACAGTGACTGGAACAGCAACACACAGCGCCTGGAACAGGGACTGGAACAGCGACACACAGTGAATGGAACAGCGACACACAGCGACTGGAACAGCAACACACAGCGCCTGGAACAGGGACTGGAACAGCGACTGGAACAGCGACACACAGTGACTGGAACAGCGACACACAGTGACTGGAACAGCAATGCACAGCAACTGGGACAGTGACACACAGTGACTGGAACAGTGACTGGAACAGCAACGCACAGCGATTGGAACAGCAACGCACAGCGACTGGAACAGTGACTGGAACAGCGACACACAGCGCCTGGAACAGGGACTGGAACAGTGACACACAGCGACTGGAACAGTGACACACAGCGTCTGGAACAGTGACACACAGCAACACGCAGCGACTGGAACAGCTACACACATCAACACACAGCGACTGGAACTGCGACACACAGCGACTGGAACAGCGACACACAGTGACTGGAACAGCGACACACAGTGACACACAGCGACTGGAACTGCGACACACAGTGACTGGAACAGTGACACACAGCGACTGGAAAAGGAACACACAGTGACTGGAACAGCAACGCACAGCGACTGGTACCCGCGACATACAGCGACTGGAACAGCGACACACAGTGACTGGAACATCGACACACAGTGACTGGAACAACGACGCACAGTGACTGGAACATTGACACACAGCGACACACAGTGACTGGAACAGCAACGCACAGGACTGGAAAAGGAACACACAGTGACTGAAACAGCGACACACAGCGACTGGAACTGCGACTAGAAAAGCGACACACAGTGACTGGAACGGTGACTGGAACAGTGACTGGAACAGTGACTGGAACAGCAACCCACAGTGTCTGGAACAGCGACATACAGTGACTGGAACAGCGACTGGAACAGTAACACACAATGACTGGAACAGTGACTGGAACAGCGACACACAGTGACTGGAAAAGTGACTGGAACAGTGACACACAGTGACTGGAACAGTGACTGGAACAGTGACATACAGCGACTGGAACAGCGACACACAGCGACTGAAACAGTGACTGGAACAGTGACATACAGTGACTGGAACAGCGACACACAGCGACTGAAACAGTGAGGCACAGTGACTGGAACAGCGACTGGAACAGTGACGCACAGCGGCGGGAAAGCGACGGGAAGCGTGTGTTTCTGATGCCACGCTATCTCCAGTGAAATTAGTATGTCCTTCAGTCGGCCTCCGGCGGCAAGACAATGGGGCCATCGTGGATCCTGCCACATCCTGAGACGGCCTTTCGTAAACACCGCGTCGACACCTGTCACGTAAACTCGCCTGTCCCGTGTCCCCGAAGGTACCCCACAGTTTACACAGCGGCGGTTTCCACGCTCTTCGTACCTTCGGCTTAAATAAGCATAGGTGAACATTTGAGAGAGGGAGAACGTCCGGAATGACTCATTTATAATTTATAACCCGGTGTTTCTGAGTGGGAGTGCTCAGAACTCCCTGGGAAAGGACAGGCAGTGCGGAGCTGGGTTTTTAACGGGGAGGGGGGACGGGGGACGGATTTGCTTTATCTGCAGGGGATGGAGCCGGAGAATGGTGGAAGTTACCAAATCACACAGCCATCCGCAGCGCTAAGAAGCACTTATCTTTGTTTAATATATATATTTTTCTCTTTAATCGACAGATGCATAAACATAGCAATGATAAAATGTACTCAGAGGGTAGATTACAAAATAATTAGAGCGGTTTTGTGAGGAATGTAAACTGGGCGGGAGTCATACGGCCGTTTTTTGTGTTTATCCTTCAACAGCTGTGAAAGTACTCTCACTCCTGCCAAACGTAAGCAGCTGTTTGTCACTTTCATTCAATAAAATGGCCCCTTTAAAGGAAAATCCACTTCATGAAATCCACTCCTGTTTTTTTTACACGTCAGACCTGAAGAATTTGGGTAGAAAAGAGAAAAAAAATGTCTTGGTTATTTGTTATTGAAACAATGGACACATATCAGGATGAAAAATATTATATTCATGTTAAAAAAATCAAAAATAAATTATTATAATTTTTTCCTGATGAACAGACAAGCCATCAAGTCCACAAGGAAACCCTCAAACCCAGGGAAAATCCAACAGGATAGAGAGCAGAGCTCAGAGAGAGGGCCACACCCTCTGACAGGACCTCGTTGCACACCTGAGTGTGGTTCCACTGATAATCACACTCAGGTGCCAACAATTAAAAGACTCTTTAAAAGAGCCAGCAAAGCTGGAACAAGGAGAGGCAGGTTATTGGGAGAAAGAGT
>JAOYSI010041221.1:13061-26534 GCA_025775065.1 Hiodon alosoides
CAGAGCGGAAGAGTCAGAGCGGAAGAGTCAGAGCGGAAGAGTCAGAGCGGAAGAGTCAGAGCGGAAGAGTCAGAGCGGAAGAGTCAGAGCGCGTTGGTGCCTGATTATATCAGCAGTTTAAGGTCTGGTTTTGTTGCCTTATTTCTTAGTTTAAAAATATTAAGAGCTGTTTTTTTTTTTTTTGATTTCCCAAAAAAGGGGTGCTTTTCTTTGTGTCTTTTTGAATGGTTTAACTCTAAAAAGCATGGAAAATGTAGGTCTGAAACGAGGGTCTCGTCCTCCTGTCTCTGCTCAACCCCGGGCTGTGCACACCCAGCGTGCCACGCAAATCCAGCTTTGAAAAACCCAGTCACGATGACCACTTTAAAAAGTGGCCCTTTTTTACACACATGCATTTGTACAGACGGATATCTGCGGAAGGCCATTCAGGACAAGCCCATTGCCCAAGGGCACGACAGAAAACGCTGAGATTTGAACTTGCAACCTTTCGATTACGAGCCTGACACCTTGGTCAGGGGCCGCCTGTATGCCCCCCAACAACTCGCACATGTTCAGCTTTTTTTTGTTTTGAATCACTGTAATCCAGCAAAGCAGACCCTGATTTCTGGGTTTGGCTTAGCCACAGATTAAGCAGGTTTTTAAAAAGACTGAAAACACAGGTGGATTTCCTATTGCTCCCAATTGTTTCCCATGGTTTCCTGTAGTTTCCTATAATTTCCTGTTGTTTCCTGTAGTTTCCTATTATTTCCTATTGTTTCCTGTAGTTTCCTATTATTTCCTAGGGTTTCCTAGGGTTTCCTAGGGTTTCCTATTGTTTCTATCGGGGGAAATGATTTGACCTATTAGAGATTTTTTGGGAAGAATGCCTGTGAGAACAGTTGAGCCTATAGACAAAAAAACGTACCGTCCAAAACACCTCGTCCGCTCACTAAACGCGCTAAAACTAAAGAACAATTGTGTTCACATTCCATGTGTTTACATTCCAGTTCCTTATCCTTAAGGTTCCACACGTTTCACATGGTCCGTGTGGTTCTCTGCGGTCTCAGTCCAGGGGAGGCATGTACGACCTCGCTTGGCCATTTGCCCACTAAGTGAAATTCCCCTCAAAGGTCTTTCTTCGGCAGCGTGCCCTTCAGCGTCCCGTTAACATTGATAAGGAATATCAGCTCAGTATTCCCATGCTGGTGGGGACATTCCGTTTACTTATTATATATATATGTTATAAGTGTGCAGTATTAGCGACTGTATTCACAGCCTGCTAATCGCTTTAAACAACATTTAGTATAGTATAGTATTATATTATAGTATTTAATGACATTTTCTTTTTATAGCAGAAGGAATAAAATAATTAAAGAAAGGAAAACGCTACTAAACACAATTTAAATCAGGGCACACAAGAAAGCAAATGCACAAAACCTGAAAATTGAAACTGAAATTTTTTTTATTAATATGAACAATTGTATAATAGTCATTGTAAATAAATGATAATAATGCTACTAATAGTAGTATTACTAATAATAATGAAAAAAATTAATTTTGAAAATAATAGTAAATAATAATAAAGAATTTTGTGTTGTATTTCGTATTCCTCGTTTCTTTTCAGACCATACATATACGCTGAAAGCACCACAATCACAGCCCAGAGAGTTTCCCCACAGTGACAGAACTGAAGGGAACCGCTCTCTGAGCAACGGCAAGCAAAGCCCACATCTCTAACGGGCCAGAAAGGCGGGCAGTGGCGCCGGCCGGTGGCGCTGGGCCCGGTTTTCGTGAAGCCAGGCCTCGGCCCTACGAGCAAGATGAGCCGGGCCGTGAGGTCAGAGTGGAGACAGTGCGTCTCCCATCGATCAGCCCTTATCAGGCCGTCTGACAGTTCGGGAGCACAAGCCTAGACGGGGGGGGTTGAGGGCTGGGGGGGGGGAGCTCCTGTCACACCGCTGAGCAAGCTGCGTCTAAGTTATGGCGGTGATGAACCGCTGATAAGGACGCTAGCTTCTCACCAATGGCATGAGTCGCTCCATAATTCAGGTTAAAAGGGAGATAAACAGATAAGAGCCTAGATCAGCCTGAGCAGTAAGCCCCTCCCCTTTTCATGCAGCGTTTTGCTTTGAGTGGCGTTCATGCGGTCGTTTCGCTATTTGTTTATTCCCTGCGACCAAAACGGCGCTCCGAGAAGGGGGACTCGGACTCCAGGGGTCACAGACCGCGGACCCCCACCCCCACGTTCGCACGCAGGCCTTTCCCCCGGTGGTCCCATTGTTGTGTGCAGAAATGAACATCCTTCAAATAAATCCAATTACGCCCTGACCCTGGGTAATTCTGTGCCACCATAACTAATGACTCCCTGCGTCGGCAGCCGGGCCCTGCCACTAGGCGCCGCGCCTCGCCTCCGTGCCCTTTGGGAGAAGAATAAGCGGTTTGTTTAAAGCGTGGAGAGGGCGCGCAGGACGCAGTGAGACCCACACAATCGGCAGGGTTGTCCTGGGGAATCAATGGACTGGGCCCCGCACAGGGAAGATAGAGACAGGCTTATCGTCAGCCCACTGGGCATTGTGGGCCTGATAGGCCCCGACTGGAGGCGGTGACTCAGAGGAGCCGCCAAACGCATCCTCCCCGGCCTCAGACCGGCTCTGCTTGTGTGCGAAGTGCAGAAGCCAACAGTGCCCCTTTCTTCTGCCAAGGCCGGCTCGGCTATCTGAGCGGAATCCCGGGCCGAGAGTCCAGGATCCTAACGCGTCACGCATTTGTCCTTGAACACGTCGGCCCTGTCTGTGAACGAGAGGGGAGTTTGTATATGAAGAGGCAGCAGCTTGTGTAACGTGGCCTGCGCCTACTGCAGGAAATCTCAGACAAGACTCGCCGGGGAAAGCGAGATAGACACTGAATTTAACATAAACAAGTCCCCCAACGAGCGAGTGTGGGGGCGCAGCGTGAGGAGGAACACGTTCGGGAATCAGATTGGCTGGGTTTGACTTCCTTTGCCTCAAGTACGAGAATGCCGTTGTCCTGTTTCAAAACGAGCAACAGGGTCGACAGGGTTTAGACAGCAACAGGGTTGGTCAGTTTCACATGTTAGTCCATCTGGGCCATTTCACATGTTAGTCCATCTGGGGCATCTGTAAAATGTTCCTGCATTCTGCTTCTTAGACAGACAGTCACGGTAACTGATGGTATATTTCGGTGCTGGCTCTGATGGGCCGCCCCTGTCAGTTGCTTCCATTGACTGTACTGGAGACAGGCTGACGTTCCCACACGGGACCGGGGCAGGGCTCAGTGTTCTCACAGACAAAGTCGGACACCAGACAACGCTCACGCAAAACCCCGACAGTGGCTTGGTGTTGGTCTCAATCACGCGAAGGACAAGCAGAATGGGAGGGAGGCTAGCCATACAAACTGGGATCAAGGAACCTGTTTTCGTCTCACCCCCCCCCCCATCCCTTTGATTCCCTTGCTGTGCAGCCACCCACGGCAACAGATAACACGGGGAAAAAGTTTTGGGTGGGGTGAGGTGGGGGGCATTATGGACTTACAGTCACTGCTGAAGAACTTACGACTCACCCCTGTCAGAGATTCCTCAGCTGGAACGAGGCCAACTCCTATTGGTCAGGAAATGAAGGAAGTCATTTATTGCTGAAATATTGTGTCTATTAACAGAAAGAAATAAGACCATTGCCCAAATCCTCCTCTTCTCTCTGCCCCGTAGCAAAGTTCATTATTTTATACAGTCCATGTTCCTACAGGTGTTTTTACTTGAAATTTTGGAACGTGAACAAATGCTGTTTTTCTGCATTATATTTTCCTGTTTTGCTTTTGTAGCAATATGGTTTTCCAAATTGATTTATTTCTCCAATATTAATATTCTAAACGTAACTCACAACGGCCGCTCACAGTTTCCTTGTTCAGGGCGTGATGACGTCATAGAGGCCCATTGAAAACCAAAAGAACAGTAACAAAACCAAATCTCCACATCTCTTTAAAAAACAAAACATTTTCCTTACCATGGACGAGAAGAGGCCGCCCCTTTTGAACGCAACCCACGCTGTGATGTGAGGTCTGCCTTGATACGGAGTCTAATTAGATGATGAAGGAACTTGGCCTATCTTACTGACGCCACACTTTGCCTGGGTCACGGCCTATCTTAACAAAAAAAAACCCAAGGAGTCTGAAATCTGGACTAATGGCTTAAAGCTGTCGATGCTCGGACTTGAGAGCAGGAAGACAGGCATTCTTCGCCGTCCGTCTGCGGGAGCCGTATTCCTATTACTGAAATTGCGCTCAGGCAATTTCAGGGGCTGCCAGCTCCCTTCCATGTCGTCTGGAGACATCCTGAAAATATCTGTCAAGACAAGAATACGCCGGCGCAGTATTCTAGAACAATAAACAATCGTCGAGTTCCATTCGGTGTGACATCGCAATCTGTGGAATACTTGTCTCGGAATCTGTTGTGCCATGCTCTGCCAGAGGTAGAACTCAGATGTGTTTATTTTTAATTTTTACATCATTTGCCTTTTTTTTTGATCGAAGTTCATTATAAATGAGAGTTGAATCAGGTGGCAACTATTGCTATTGCAACTCAAAGCTATTTAATTGGCCGTTACGACGAGTGTAAAACTGCTTGATTATTTTACAAACATCGTTACCGAGGCTGAGCTGAAGTGACCTCGGCCGTTCTTATTTAACGTTACGACTCCAAGAACAGCAGGAATACAAATACAGATCAGAGCTTCTGCAAAAAACAGCAAAACCAAACCTTATCTGGTTCTTGACCGTTTGCCACAGAGACAGCTAGGAGTCTTGGAGAGAACAGTGGGCTGAAACCCTCCCCCACGGTTTGGTTTCCAGTTGTAATCGCTCGAGTGTCGCAACAAGACCTCCCACTCGCCTGCAGGCAGGGTTCCGAACAGCAAGGTACTCTCATGCCAAAACAGGCTTTCATTTCAATCAATGGTCGAAATATTTGGACCCTTAGTAGCATTATGGATTATTTGATCATTCCTGGGGAGCGTTCAGAGAACACTGACCGGACTGGGTTTTAATGCTCACTGCAGAAATCTGTATGCCACACTGATAAGAAAAAGCAAAACTCTTATGAGGGCGATTTCATTCTAATTTTTGATACATCAAGATCGCCATAATTGACTTTTAAGTAAACTTCCAGTATTGTCACTGCACACTACTATGACATCAACCTGTAACCTGGCACCATTACTGAAACAAGTGTCACAGAGCTGTTTTCCCCGGTAGATCTCCCTGTTCAATGAGGGCGGGGTGAGATCATGCGCTCTCGGAGGAAAAAAACCTCCGCGGACATCATCTGTCCTGCCCTGCCGTTATCCCAGAGTCAGAACCCCAACACCCCCACCAAATCGTCTCTGAGCGGCCACGTGCGGCGCCCCCCCCGACACAGTATCGCTCTGGCCAATTGACCAGCTCCCAGAATCCCAGGCGGGCTGCATGTGGGCTCAACATGCCTCATTCAGCCTGACTGAGGGAGTCCTTTGCGTAGAACTGGTAGGCCTGCCGCGCTTATCGCTATGTCACACTAAACAATACCGAGGCCAGACTATAAAAAAAGGCCCCTGGTCGCTCACTCAGAGCCGTGATTTAGGGCTGCGCTATCCTGTTTCCAATCCCTGAGACCTCTTCCTGCGGAAATGTAATCGCGGGAGGCGAGGAGAGGCCCGTCTCAGACACGGGCCTCGACGTCAACCTTAAAGAAAAGCAATAAAGCCCACTTTATGGACGGCCGCCCGGCCCATTCCTTCATCTTTCAACTGGAGGAGACAGTGTGTCGATTCCAGGCAACATCATTTTTATGCATCAGTCTGAGAAATCTGCCTCGCAGCAGAAAGGGCGCAGTAAAAAAGGCCCTGGCTGCTTTTACAGTGTTCTTGCCTTGCCATTTCCAACTAGCCACATCGCTGTAATCACAATCATTATCTTACGCTGCTGCTTGAAGTTCTAGACATCAGAATTAAGTTTTTTTTTCCCAAGTTTAATAAAAAAGCGCTATTAAAAAAACCACCCTCTACCGCATTGTTTTGTTAGAAAACCAGGACTGGTTTCAGGACCACAGAGGGCAGGCGTCTGGCAGCTATGTCCCATGTCGCAGAGGGGTAAAGAGGAGCAGTCTGCAGTGATGTCCCGTGCCAGAGCGCTGCGTTCACCCTGCAATTCTTTGACCTGCCGGCTTTTCACAAGCCACGTGAGACAGAAATGAACTCCTCTAACTGATCAATGCACCTTCACTTGACTCTAGCATATGACAACTGCAGGACCTAACCTTGTGCTTGTGAGTGTGCTTGTCTGTGTCGAGCGTTTGCACGTGCTTGTGTTTCCGTGTTCAAGCTTGTGAGCATGCTAACACACGTGCGTGTTTATGTCAGAGTCCCCATATTTGTGTGTGATGTTTATGCGGTTCTGGAATATGAAATGAACTGGAAATGTATACTCATCTAATAGATGAAGGCATCAGTTTACTTAATAATACTGTTGTTTTCAGCGGATCGCCTCAGTGGTTTACCATTTTACTATTTTTACTATTACAGACATCATGTTCAGTCTGCTTGACATGTGCTGTCCCCTTCCTATTGTTATATTATAATAATAATAATAATAATAATAATAATAATAATAATAATAATAATAATAATAATAATAATAATAAGTAGTAATAATACCAGTAAATGTAGTAGTAATACCTCTAGCACAAACAGCTGCAGCAGTAGCAACCATTTAGGTAGTAGTATTAGTAGTAACAGTTGAAGTATTAGTAGTTACAGTTGAAATATTAGTAGTAAAAGTAGTAGTATTAGTAGCTACAGCTAAAGTATTAGTAGTAACAGGTGAAGTATTAGTAGTAACCGTTGAAGTATTAGCAGCTTGCCCTAATCATAAACTGTGTCAATTAGCCCTGAAGCACAAAGCCAGTGCCTCGGAAAATGTGAGCCTGGCCAGGTGAAATTTGGCGGAGCGCTGCGTTCATTGTTTCCAGTCCTTGGGAAAAGAGCGTTGGTAGGGCCATTTATAGGAGTGCATTCCACCTTATACACACGTCAGACCAGGGCTGCACAGGAAAAGGTCTCGGGAAAAAACGCTCCAGGCCCAGCAGAAACCTAGGCCTATTTAACGTTAGCATTTACTGCTCATGTGCACGGAGGGGCACCGATTTTTAATCAGCTCTTTTCACCCCCCAGTATGGGCGTTCCTCAACTCCTGCTGGAATTGTTTTAGCTCCAGGTTAACATTGTCGAAATGAGCCGTGTACACGCCGAGCGATGGAAAAAGCTAGACGGGAGAAAACACCGTAAATTGAATTTGCGTGAAAATGTTTTCAGAAAGAAATGGAAGCGTTTGGATCATAAGCTGGTTACTGCTGTGATTTATAACAGGAACGTTTTCAGTTTGCATAACGATCAGGCCGATGTGACAAACGGTGTTCTGAGAGAGGAAAGGAGATTTATTGGTCGATGAAACCTGGGAAACTCAGGCATCGCGTGACGGACGGATGGCAGTCAAAGTAAAAAGACGAGAGCTGAATTGTCATGCGGTTCATCTGACTGCCTGAACCGAACCCACAGGGGGCTGTTGGGGAAGCGTTAACTCTGCACTGAAAATCTTTCCAAAAATACAATTAAGTAATTATGCATTCAAGGACAGTTGCAGGAAATTTTTTTTTTTTTAGTTGGGTGGCAAGTATCCTGATCCTAAAATCCTTTTTAATATAAAATATTTGTTTTCACGATCATTTTTGGACTAAATGTTTTAGCTAGGTGTGGAGGTGTTGACCTGACCTCACATATGTTCCCCACATGCAGAAAAGCCTATTAAAAAAAAAACCCCAGTCAATCCCGGCATAAACCCGGATCCCCTTCACCATCTCAGCGTGGAGATGAGCACTGATCTCAGACTGATTGGCCAGTCAGCTTTGAAATAACAGGCAAGCCTTTGGCTAGAGCTGCCTCACATGCAGTCACCTGTGTTCACCTGCAGAGGAACAGAACCTGAGGAACAGAACCAGAGGAACAGCGTAAGGGCTGCCTCGCGTGCAGTTACCTGTGTACACCTGCAGAGGAACAGAACCTGAGGAACAGAACCAGAGGAACAGCGTAAGGGCTGCCTCGCGTGCAGTTACCTCTGTACACCTGTAGAGGAACAGAACCTGAGGAACAGAACCAGAGAAACAGCGTAAGAGCTGCCTCGCGTGCAGTTACCTGTGTACACCTGCAGAGGAACAGAACCAGTGGAACAGAACCAGAGGAACAGCGTAAAGCACAATCAGGCACAGCTGGGAGATAAGGTACTGAGCAGGGAATCTCTTAAGGATTGTGAAAATATTCAAAATACAGAGGAAAAATCTGGGACTTCAGGGAAAAATCTTTCATGTTAAACTTTCGGGATGTTTCATTGTCTGATATTGCAGAGGGCTCTTAAGAACCTTGGTAGCCCTTAAAAACTCCACTGTGGTGCACCTCGGTGTTTCGATTAGCGCACAGAACTTCAGATGAAAGGAAACTCCAAAAGTCCAAAAGATAAAGAATCCTATACAATTAGGAATGTCACTTTCTAGAAGTCAAAATGCTTCTTTTAGATTCGACAGCTGGGTGTTATCGTTGGGAAAACAAGTCTGCAACAACAGATAGAACGGAGATATTCCCGGGAGCCGGTAGTTTTTCCACTGGTAAACACACTGAGTGTCTTTGTGTCCGTTCTGAGCTGCGTCATAGCATGGGAAGTTGTCTACTTACAAGGGGAAAAGATGTGTTTGACCCGATTGTGCCTGTGCATTTAACCTTATCTTTTTTTTTCAGTTGTGCACAGGTTTTTATGTTGACAATCACACAGCTTTTTATGTTGACAATCACACAGCTTTTGCGAACACAATCACACAGCTTTTTATGTTGACAATCGCACAGCTTTTTATGTTGACAATCACTCAGCTTTTAGACACACAATCACACAGCTTTTTATGTTGACAATCACACAGATTTTTATGTTGACAATCACACAGCTTTTTATGTTGACAATCACTCAGCTTTTTATGTTGACAATCACTCAGCTTTTAGACACACAATCACACAGCGTTTACATACACAATCACACAGTTTTTACTTACACATAGTCAGTATTTCTGAAAATACCTGAGAGTCATGGTAAGGGTTGTTATATCCACATATTTTTTTTGCCCTCTAAATTCAAATTCTAGGTACAGATTTTTGGGGATTTTGTTTCCATTTGACAAGGTCTTCCTGAATGAGCAGAGTAAGGAGACAGGGGTGGGGGTATCAGCCGCTCTTCGGGGCAGTGACCCTCCGACCCTCTCCAGAGCACCTGTCTCCTAACAGCCCCCACCCAAAAGACCGGATAGTGATTGTGCGTTTCCAGCCCAATGAACACAATGTAGTTCAGAGCTACACAGGCATTGTCACAAACTAAACTTAACCCTCTTTTGTCCAAGGCCGACTCTTTGTCCAATTACCAGTCTCTGAAAGCATGTTCTCTCCTACTCCCAAGTTAGATTGCCTTTCTGGTTGTTTATTTTTTATTATTAATTAACCACCTCCCCAACCCCCGGCTCCTGTTCCAGCCTAATATTTCATTGTTTGGTGATGAAGAGTCCTCTGCTTCATGTAATTATGGGTAATGAAGTTCCTGGCAGTGACGAGCCAGTTGGCGTGTGCCGGAGAGACTGGCAGCGAATCTGGCCTCTGCTCCTTTTGTTCTGGTGGCCCAGGGGGTCGACCCAGCCAGGGGGCTGCCGGGAAAATTGAGTTATCCTGACCCCTGTTTTGTACCTTCTTAACCAGATTACGTAGAAACAGTTCATTTTACAAGCAGGCCTGGTCACGTCCCAACCTGGCCCGGAAGACCCGTCGAGGAGCACAGCTTGCCCAAGAGCGACGCTGTGACAGAGCGGAGGTTCACCAAAGCAAACAGAGTGTCCACGAGCGGATAGAGCAGCGAGCGGATGTGCCATTACCACGTTATTAGCTAGAAAGGGGACTGAAGAGTAGGCAGATTTTCCCTCTGTAACAGCAGAAAACACGTCACACATTTACAAAACCGTTAAAACAGGGTTTCACATCCCCCCGTATCTCTCAGTAACTCACGCATTCATACCCATAATCTATAACACTTGAGCTGACCGAGCTGCACGGAAAATGTTTTGTTTTTTTTCTCGGACTCCCGTAAACAGGATTTTTTTCTCTGAAAGATAACACAACTTTCAGACATTTGGCAGAGGAGGGGGATGAAAGGGAAGCGTTCGTACCGCGACAGGGATTTTTACAGTCTTCGACAGAGTGGCTTTTAATCCTATAAACAGTTTTGAAAACAGCTGGCGGAGAATCACAGGAACCCTGACTAAAATCGATTACCCGTGCAGATCCTTAATCAACGGAACAGCAGGACTAAATTGCCAGTTTTATTAGATATTCCAGACACAAAATGGTTTTCTTCTCCAATTGTAATGGCCCTGTTTACTGGCGCTGCAGTTTATAAATGACACAAACACTGCCATCTCTGTGAAGCTATGGCAATTAGGGCCAGACAGTGTTCATTCTGGGGAATAGAAAAGAAAAGTACTATACCCCGTGTGAGTGTTTGTGTATGTATATGTTTGCATATGCCTGTGCGTGTGTGTGTGTGTGTGTGTGTGTGTGTGTATGTATGTATGTGTTTGCATATGCCTGTGTGTGTGTGTGTGTGTGTGTGTGCACGTTTATGTTTCAAATCACCCGTGCTATTTATATCTATCTTGAAGTCGGAGAGCTTTTGAAAATCTTAAAATAGATCTTTGTTAGTCCTGTAATTGTTACCCTCAGGGGGTATCATTTGACAAGGCACAAGCCAGGGGTCAAAGGTCAGGCCCTGTCTGCCTCAGTCTGCATGACCTCAGACACCATCGTTGTCTCGTATCCTGTTCAGCCCCACCGCTCTCTGTCCTGGTCTGTCGCTGCACACAACCTGAACCTCCACAATAACCTTTAACAATGTGCGTTTAGAGATATTGTTTCTCCAAATCTGGCTTTTGTAAAATACAATTCCGAGAGAAGATCTTCAGAGGTCCTTGGTTAAGGTTTCCTCCTAGGTGGTTGATTGGTAATTGTGATTAAGCACTTAGTGCCCCAAGCAAATTGAACTGCTGGGGGCCAGGCACCCCATAATGGACTGTTTGTCTCCTTTACAACTTTATTTGTATCAATCAAACTTAAGTTTGGTCTAAAAGAAACTACAGGAATACGTTGACAGTTTGTCAGTGTAAGCTTTTTCAATAATACCTTATCATTCCAAATAAATTTATCTTTGGTCCTTTGGTTATTTGAGTGTGTGTATGTATGTATGTATGTATGTATGTGTATATATATATATATATATATATATATATATATATATAAAAAATGGTCTTTAAAAAAGATTGAAAAATAAGAACATCTATAATCTGATGTTTATGAAAGCATGCATTTTTACTACTATTTATTTAAACTATTTTTTCACGTGCAGTTTCACTTGTCGGCATCATTAAAAATTTTTTTATTAAACCAGCAGCAAACATTTAATATCCTGTTCACCGATACCCGTTGAAACACATCTTTAAAACCGCCATAAATATCACAACTTTAGACTGGTGTCTATCACTGTCAGTGCCCGCCGTTTTATTATAACAAACAGCCTGCGAACGTATGTTACCCAGGGTGCCTCTTGTCTGCGGCGACCTCTGACCTTGCTCAGCCTTGAAGAAGATAGTGGAGGTCACAGAAGCCTGGGGTCTGGGGAATGTAGGCGGTGGTGGGGGCTCAGCCCGTCACCAGGGCCCGCTTCCCCTCCCCGACCGGACCACTCTCTGTGCTGAATCACCACCACCGCCCCGTAGACTCCGGCGAGGAATGTCAGGGCGCCCGTGGGTTTGGACCGGAGCAGGGGAGGGGGGGGCAAACTTCATGCTGTCAATCCTCTCGGGCAATTTTATCAGCTTTGGGTTTCCCACGATTTGTCATGCATTAATCAAAACCCCTCGTATGCCGAAAAAGGCACAAGGCCGATGTCTTCTCCTTCTGTTCTTAAAGTCATCCCTTTAAAAGGCGTCGTTCGACATCGGAGTCTGTCAAAAGTAATTCTCCAGTTTCCTGGTATGAATGCATAATCCGCACTCTTAAACATGGATTCACGAGCCGCTATGGCTGATGTGGAAAATAGTCATTGCGTCACATGCCGATTGTAACCATAGCAGCAGCGAATCGGCATTGCTTCTCTCGGCTGGTCCAATCAGCTTCCCAGGCAACTGCAGGCAGGACGTTCCCCTCCTCAAATCGTCGCTGACCCTGAATCATGTGGGCCTCGTAGCCTGCAAAGTGTAGAAGAGACGGGTGGCTCGAAGACGACTGGTTTTGGATTTTACTCCAACGCCCTTGTGCGGTGTCAGGATTCGTATCAAGCGCTTGACATCATGGAGTGTTTTCACAGGCTGCTCACGCGTAGCCTGTTTAAATCAATAGGTAGCTCATCTAAAGGTTGAATGTGTAAACAACTCACGAAGATATATTTCCAAGGAAGCATGGCGTTGCACGGTATTTGCAAATCGTTTGGTTTGCCCATCTGGAACGCAGCCTGGCCCACCCAAACGTCCACCCAACGTCCACCCAACGTCCACCCTGCGTCCACCCAAATCCGCAGACACGGCCAGCTTTACAGCCGCTGACAAGCCAGAAATGGCCGACGCCGGACCCCAGAACCGACTTAAGGTTTCTGCAGCGTTAACACCTCTCGGATCGCTTATTTTGCGATCAGTGGACGATTAACATTCCAAGGAATATTTTATAGATTGCAGTGCGCGGAGGCCTGCGGTTCCCGGCGCCTCTTCACAGGGGCTGGAGGAAATTTATAAAGGGTGAAGGGAGTAAATCGTGGACGCTGGATGGCAGGAGTCACCACTTTAGATAAGGCGCGGTGACCCCTGTGCATTACAAGGTCCCCGTCCTCGGCGACGGCCTCCCGCTTTGAAGTTACGGTGATTTAAGGTTTGCGAACGTTTCTGAGCGTTTGGTCCATTGATCCCGGCGCGTAGCCGGAGACCACCCGCCCCCCCGTCAGTCTTTGTTCTGTGGCAGTCAGCCCTTCATCGCCACTCACATCACCAGCTGAGTGGCTTCCGGTTACTGGGGAATCCCGGAATATCAAAACGCCTCTGTCCCACATCCAATTTCGCAGTTTGATGCCCCTGTAATTTGAAATAATTATTTGGATGTAAAAAGGAAAGTGTGACAGTATTGTTAACAGGCAAATGCTAATATTTTTAGTTTACAGATCCTATGGCAGTTATTTAAAGTATATTTAAATTGTGTGCATGCCAGGCTTAACACATAAAGAGCGAGAGAAGAACTGGTAAAGCCCCAGTCGCGTGTGATATTAAAGTCAAGAACATTTACTATATGTGTGGAATGTGATATTAAAGTCAAGAACATTTACTATATGTGT
>JAOYSI010041231.1:0-28141 GCA_025775065.1 Hiodon alosoides
TATATATTAAGACAAATATACTGTCACTCACAGAAAAACGAACCAAAGTGTGTCATTTAAACCATATTTACTTCAAATTTCTCACTTGACCATATGAATCCTCATCAGCCTTTTTCGGCCTTTTTTTAACTTAATGTTAAACAGTGGTTTCTGTTCCACTGGCATTGAGACTAATGACGCTCTGACTGTACGATATCAGGTACTGGCCACCTCGTACACGTGCTTCAGAGTTCCTGTGCTCCCAGTTCCGTGTAAGGAGCTGGGAATAGGGAATGATTCTGGGAATAAGGAATGATACTGTACCCCCACTTCAAACAGCGCCCTTTCTGTCGCTTCCAGTAGTTTATATGAGAATCATAGTATTCGGTTCAGAGTCCAGATTAACAGCACCCCTCTAGTGACAATATCTTCAAAACGAGGCACCATTTCAGCCCCTGGAGGGACACCAGTCTGCACTAGGTTGGGAATCGGTAGAGCTTCGTCATTTTGGACTTGGATGCTTATTTTACAACCACCTTATTGCTAAGTGGGAGATTTCGTCTTGCATTTTACATAAAAATCTAATTAATACAGACACTCTCTGTGCTCACTTACATATATGTTGACACTGATTTTCTTTTTGATTTCATTAAGAAAATATGATATGATGTGCGTTATTGTCAAAATCACAGATAATATTGATGCCCTTGGTGAATTGTTCATCTGTAGTGTGAGAATAAAAAGGTTTTTTTTAAAGGTTCAAGTTAAACGTAGTAATAAGACTACATTAACAAAAAAGACGCATTTGTAATGTCCACGCCCCTATCGATACAAGAAGTCGCCTCTTCTGTTTTCCAGTGAAGTTCTATCACTTGATTGGTGAAATCATGGACGTTGTTGACTAGCTCCTTTTCGTAAGGTTTCACTTCGAGCGAGTTAAGTCTGTCTTTGCTCGACATATTGCAAAGAAAATATTTGATCAATTTAAATGTACTGAAATTCTGAAAGGTATTTCGTACTTTGCCGGATTCTTAAGAATCTGACGCAACATGTTGGCAATCATTTGTTGTCTCTATTGACAAGCCAGTTTTAAATTTAGGCATAACTATTCGCTGGATGGGTGTCTTGGACTTGATAAAGGGTGACATGTGATTTGGAGGTCGTTATAGTGTCACACGAAAATATTTGCATGCAATGTATTTATAGCAATGTATCAAGAGCGGAACAGGCCGGGAACTCATAAGGTTTAGCTCCTTTCCGTTACGATTTTGGTCCAGGCGTCTGTACCTGGTCACGGGGCTGTCATTAACTAATGGGAGAGTACATAAAACAGAAATAACTGATACACGCGTAGTTTCATATGCCATAATTGTCACAGGCAGGGCCTAACCCCTCCAGCCTGTTATGGCTGGCCACTGCACAACTGGTACAAAGAACTACGGATATTTCATGCTCATCAATTCATTTTCAATCTAGCTTCTACCAGAAATAGCTACCATAATAATGAAAAATGGAACAAAAGTGCATCAAAGGGTCTGGAGTAAATATGGGAAACCTTGAACTAATAACATTTTACAAGATAAATAATCATATATTTTAAAGAAACAGAAATTTACTCCGAGTACCGGACAAGGTAGAAATTTGAAAAGAGTAGCCTCTGAAAGTTGAACACAGAAAAGTTACATATTGAAGATTGAATTCATTCATATTTAATTTAAACTAGGCTTACTCTAAATGGCTCACCTCACCGTGTGAATCGTCTTTGCCCCCCTTCTCCTTTTGCACGCACTGTAGTGATTGTGTTCCACAGGAATCGAAACTGGTAACGTTCTGACTACAAGGTCTCAGGTACTTGACATCACTCTTCCTCGAGTCGGTCGTCATGCACACCTCATAATTGTATACGTGCGGTAGTGTCCCTGTACCTCCAGCATCCGCGTAATGAGGTGGATAGTAAGGAATCACTGGGAGATTAGACTGGTAAAACAGGCTAGATTTTCTACATCTGCTGATTTTTACAGATATTATAATTACTAAAGATGAAATAAAAAGAAAGGAAATTAAAGCCAAAGCCAAAATTAAATAAAAAGTGAGGCTGTCATTGTAATCCCTGTCTTGTGTGAAGTCTGAGAAATCCGAGAAAACTTCAGGGAAGCTGTCTGCCACCGCCACGTTAACATTGACTGTAGCTGAACGAGAGGGCTGCCCGTTGTCCTCCACTACAACAGTAAGCTTCTGTTTCACAGCATCTTTATCAGAGATTTGACGTAAAGTTCTTATTTCTCCATTCTGTAAGCCCACTTTAAACAGTGCCCTGTCTGTCGCTTTCAGCAGTTTATATGAGAGCCAGGCATTCTGTCCAGAGTCCACATCAACAGCTACAACTTTAGTGACAAGATAGCCAACATCTGCTAGCCGAGGCACCATTTCAGCCACCAAAGAGCCACCAGTCTGTACTGGGTAGAGAATCTGAGGAGCGTTGTCGTTCTGGTCTTGGATAATTATTTTTACAGTGACATTACTGCTGAGTGGAGTGGGGCCTCCATCTTGCGCTTTTACGCGAAAATTTAATTCTTTAATTTGCTCAAAATCAAAAGATTGCAAGGCTTTAATCCAGCCGCTCTCTGCATTCACGGATAAATATGTCGACACCAAGTGTCCGTTTGATTGTGCGTCATCAAGAAAATATGATACATGTGCGTTAGTATCAAAATCTTTGTCTCTAGCTTTAACAGATAGTATGGACATCCCTGGTGAATTGTTCTCTATAACATATGCGGTGTATAATTGTTTTTCGAATTCAGGCGCATTATCATTTACGTCTGATATTTTCAGCGTCAGGGTCATGTCCGTTGAATACGAAGGCGATCCTTCATCCATAGCTGTAATTGTGATATTATACTCTGATACTTCTTCACGGTCCAAAAATTGATCCGTGACCAAAGTGAAAATATTAGAAGAGGGTGACATAACTCGAAAAGGAAAATGCGGGCTGATGTAGCACCGAATTTGACCGTTTTTTCCAGAGTCGATGTCTTTTATGTTTAGCATAGCAATGGACGTAGCTGGAGAAGAATCCTCTGGTATTGGGTTGGAGAATGACATTAACGTTATTATAGGTGCATTGTCATTGACGTCTAAAATATCAATTAGTATGTTACTGGTATCGGTTAAACCTCCCTGATCTGTTGCTTGCACACTTATTGTATATTGCTTTGTTATTTCGTAATCAAATGTACTGTTTACTTTGATGTCTCCAGTATAGGAGTCTATTTCGAAGAGATCTGAAACGCTGTCCGTAGTGTGAGAAAAGGAATAGGAAACCTCACCATTTGTTCCTTTGTCCGCATCGGTTGCGGTAACTCTAATCACTACAGACCCCTTTGATGCGTTTTCTGGTATAGAGGCTTCATAAAGCCTCGAAGTAAAAATGGGAGCATTGTCGTTTGCGTCCAAAACATCAACAACGATAGCGACTGTACCAGATTTCTGCGGATTCCCACCATCTATTGCAGTTAGTATCAAATGGTGTTCATCTTGCTTTTCTCTGTCTACCGTTGTCCGAAGTACCATCTCCAAATATTTTCTTCCATCAGAATGTGAATGTAGTTTTAATATAAAATTATCACTGGGCTTCAACGTATATGTCTGAATAGAATTCAACCCAACGTCAGGATCTACAGCACTCTCTAAAGAAAATACGGCCCCCGAAACAGACAACTCGCCTATTTTTAATCGAATTTCTTTATTCGGGAAAACTGGGGCATTGTCATTAATGTCTAATATTTCTATATCAATACGATGTAGCTCCATGGGATTATCCAGTATGATCTGTAAATGTAAAGTACACGGAGACACTTGACCACACATTTCCTCTCTATCAATCCTCTCTTTCACAACCAGAGTTCCTTTATCAGTATTCAGTCCAATATACTCACGGCTGCCCTCCGTGAAAACTCGAGCTTGACCAGATTTCAATCTTTTAACATATAAACCCAGGTCTTCTGCGATATTGCCTACAACCGAACCCTTCACCATCTCCTCGGGAACAGAGTAGCGAACCTGTCCATAAACACCCTCTGCGGCGCACATACAAAGGAGGAGAAACTTCAGCTTCCATTTCCATGCTCGTGCGACGTTTCCAGGAGCACGGAAACAAAGAAATCTCATCATTGTCGACCGCAAATCCTTTATAAAATTGTTAGGCAAAATCGCTAATGACATCTTGGTCTTGTGTTTCAAAGTTATAAGCAAACAGATATGTGTTCGCGTAAACCGTGGTCGATTTTCATGCCGTTTTGTACGAACGCGTAGTGTGGCGATTGCCGAAATCCTCCCACTTATGTCAAATGTACACCCATAAAATGGAGGGTCTACTATGAAAATAACCCCACACTGATCAACAGCGGCACTTAGAGCACTGAGGAAATATTGCACCGCGGTTATAAATAAACATAATTTATCTGCAGGGGGTCACATATTTTTTTTCAAACTGGGGTCCGTAGAGACTGTCCAGGGGTCCGCAAACTAAGTACATTTTATACACTTTTGTCTGTCAATTTCTCAGTAGGGAGTCCGTGATTTTTCAAATGTCCGTTGCACGTGAAAAAGGGTCCGTCAGTAAAAAAAGTTTGAGAACCTCCGGCTTAGCCGACGCTTTTGTCCAAAGGGTCAATTCCTACATTCTTCCACTTATACAGCAGGATATCTTATTGAAACAATTCAGATTAAGTACTTTCCAAACGTTGGGGCACGACTTGAACCAGCAACCCTTGGGTTACCAGTCAGTTACCGTAACTACACCCCCAGCTGTGCTCAACGCTTGCAAACACAAAAGGCATCTTAGGCAATACAGAAAAAACACGATGTTTCTGTTTATAACTAACACAAATACCAAACGTTTAACTGGAGAAATTAATTCATGGATGATAATATAAAGACCCTTGCAAATCATAAAGTTATAACCATGAAGTTCACAAGTGACATTTACAATGTGGGACATTGTACCATGTCGTGCTGAGGTTTGTACATTAGCAAATGTGTTCAATAAACGCCGAAAGGGTGACTTTACAACAAATTTGACATATTGTATTTACGGCCAGAGTTAACCCATGTTGTTTGTACAAACTGTAATACTTTTTCGATAAAAAGGGAACAACGAGATTAAACTATTTATCTAAAACAGAAAAAAGAACAAAATTAAACCAACTTTACACTATATCTCTCACCTGGTCAACAGAATCCACACAGGGCCCCTTTTCCTTCTGCACGTGCTGTAGTGATTGTGTTTCACTGGCGTCGAGACTGATGACGCTTTGACTATAAGGCCTCAGATACTTGACATCACTCTTTCTTGAATCAGTCGTCATGCACACCTCGTAATTGTACATGTGCTTCAGAGTTCCTGTGCCTCCAGCATCCGCGTAATTAGGTGGGAAATATGGAATGACCGGAAGATCGGTTTGGTAGAAGATGCGAGATTGTCTCCATCTATAGAGTTTTACTGATATCATTACTACTATAGATGAAATTAAAAGAAAGGATACTGCAGCCAAAGCCAATATTAAATAAAAAGTCAGGTTGTCATTGTAATCATTGTCGCGAGCAAAGTCAACGAATTCCGAAAGTAATTCAGGGAAGGTGTCCGCCACCGCCACGTTAATATTGACTGTAGCTGAACGAGGGGGCTGCCCGTTGTCCTCCACAAAAACAGTAAGTCTCTGTTTCACAGCATCTTTATCAGTAACCTGACGTAAAGTTCTTAATTCTCCATTCTGTAAGCCCACTTCGAAAAGCGCCCTGTCTGTCGCTTTTTGCAGTTTATATGAAAGCCAGGCATTCTGTCCGGAGTCCACATCAACAGCTACAACCTTAGTGACAAGATAGCCAACATCTGCTGAACGAGGCACCATTTCAGCCACCTGAGAGCCACCAGTCTGTACTGGGTAGAGAATCTGAGGAGCGTTGTCGTTCTGGTCAAGGACGATTATTTTTACAGTCACATTACTACTAAGTGGAGGAGAGCCTCCGTCTTGCGCTTTTACGCGAAACTGAAACTCTTTAAGTTTCTCAAAATCAAAAGACCTAACAGCCTCAATCGAACCGCTCTCCGAATTTACAGAGACATATGTAGAAACCGATATTCCATTAGTTTCCGTGTCTTCAAGAAAATACGAAACTTGCGCATTATTTCCGGAGTCTCTGTCTTTGGCTTTAATAGATAAAACCGATACGCCTAGTGGGTTATTCTCCATAACATAGGCGGTGTATAGTTTCTTCTCGAACTCAGGCGAATTGTCATTGACATCTGATATTTTCAAAGTCAGAGTCTTATTTGTAAAATAAGATGGCGATCCTTCATCCCTGGCTGTTACTGTTATATTATATTCAGTGACTTTTTCACGATCCAGAAACTGATCGGTAACCAAATTGTAAAAATTAGAAGAGGATGGCTTCATATGAAAAGGTACATCTGGACTCATAGAACACCGAATTTCACCGTTTTTCCCAGAGTCAATGTCTTTAATATTTAGTACGGCAATGATTGTGTCTTTGGCAGAATCTTCCGGTATCGGGTTAGAGAATAACATAACCGTAATCACAGGAGCATTGTCATTAACGTCTAATATATCAATTAATACTTTACTGGTATCGGTTAAACCTCCCACATCCGTTGCTTGCACACTAATTTTATATTGCTTGGTTGTCTCGAAATCAAATTTACCTTTGACTTTAATTTCGCCCGTATTGGAGTCTATTTCGAAGAGATCTGAAACGCTGTCTGTAGTATGCGAAAAGGAATACGTCACCTCACCATTAGTTCCTTTGTCTGCATCTGTCGCACTAACCTTCATGATTCCAGAACCCAGTAATGCGTTTTCTGGTACCGACGATGTATAAAGCGTCGATGTGAAGACCGGGGCATTATCGTTTGCATCCAAAACATCAACAATAATTTTAACTGTACCAGACTTCTGAGGGCTTCCACCATCTACGGCTGTCAATATTAAATCATGCTCATCTTGCTTTTCTCTGTCAAGCATAGTCGTGAGCACCATCTCTAAATATTGGCTTCCATCAGAATGTGAAAGCAGCTTTAAAGTAAAATGATCGCTAGGCTGCAGCTTATATGTCTGAAGTGAATTGAGTCCAACATCAGGATCCACAGCACTCTCTAAAGAAAATTTTGCTCCTGAAAAAGACAGTTCACCTATTTTTATTCGAATTTCTTTTTTGGGGAATACTGGGGCATTGTCGTTAATGTCTAATACTTCCACATCAATACGATGTAACTCCGTGGGATTTTCCAGTATGATCTGGAAATGTAAAGAGCACGGATATACTTGGCCACACAGTTCCTCTCTGTCAATCCTCTCTTTCACAAACAGAGTTCCTTTATCAGTATTCAGACCGATATACTCACGACTGTCCTCCGTAAAAACTCGAGCTCTTCCAGATTTCAGTCGTTTTATTTCCAGACCAAGGTCTTTTGCGATATTTCCCACAACTGAGCCCGTTACCGTCTCCTCGGCAACAGAATATCGGACCTGTCCGTATACACCCTCGGCAGCGCAAAAACATAGGACGAGAAACTGCAGCTTCCATTTCCATATATGAGTGACGTTTCCAATTGTTTCGAAACAAAGGAATCTCATGATTTTTGACTAAAAGCCCACTTATTACAATTGATCTAACCTGGAATGACCAGATGTTTATTTATTGTTAGACATTACACAAACAGATACTGTCCTTTCCCACGTGAGTTCGATGTTCAAGGGCGTTTGTACATCCACGTATTGTAGAAATTGCCTGTCTTGCGCGAAATACGCACCCAGACAAGGCAGGGCTTGAAAATGAAAATATCCCGGCATTGATCAACAGCGGCACTCAGAGCACTGAGAAAATATCGCACTGCGGGCTGAACTGACCACAATTTAGACTCATGTTAATGCTTACAAATATACGTTCTGAACTCACAAATACAAGCGGTAGATTCTAGACCATCCGGAGATACACGGTATATTCATCTATGATGCATTTAATGTATTTTGGCTGTTCAACTGAAAATAGTAAATAATTATAGATCTATTCAGAATTGTGCGCGTAGTTTCTTAAATGCAGGGTCAATGAAATAGATTCACTAGTCGCCATTGAACTGTCTTTACGCGAAAGTAATTGATTCCAGTCAGAAACCGTACTCTCGAAGTCAAAATTTAAGAAAGTAGATGCACAAATACATCAAAATGACTGCAGTTATAGCGGGAAATTCGCTGACAGAAATGCACCCATTGGAAGTCTTTCATTTAAAAGAAATTGCTCATCTCGCTATCCAAATACTCTTTGCCCTCTTTCTCCTTCTGAACGTGCTGTGCTGTTTGCGTTCCGCTGGCAACGAGACTAACAACACCCTGACTACAAGTACTTGACGTCACTCTTCCTTGAGTCATTCGCCATGCACACCTCGTAATTGTACACGTGCTGTAGAGTTCCTGTACCTCCAGCTTCTGCGTAAAAGGGCGGATAATATGGAATAACCGGAGGATTGGATTGATATAAACGAGACTCTCCATTTGTAGATTTTAAAGTAACTACTAAAGGGGGAATGAAAAGGAATGAGACTACAGCCAAAGCTAAGACTGAATAAAAAGTCAGGTTATCATCGTAATCCCTGTCGTGTGTGATATCCGTGAAATCCGTTAGTATATCATAAAAGCTTTCCGCAAAAATAGCATTAACATCGACTGTAGCTGAACGAAATGGTTGTCCGTTGTCCTTGACCACAAGTACAACGACGACGTTTCGCTAATGAGGAGGAAAATACCAAAGGTTTTATTAATACATAAGGTACTTAAAGTATATGTTAATTATATGTAGAAATTTAATGTGTTCAACGTAAATATAAATATAACGATTCACATTTCAGTTCTAATGTAACGTACGTTGATTATAAAAAAAAGCAAACCAAAACATTAATTTTCGTAACAACGATATTAGACTGGGAAGCTGGTGGTTTAGCGTTTAAGGTAATATTCACGTAACTGAAAATATCCCGCTGTTGGCTGGAAGTTGATTAATATAGAAACTGAGAGCTGTATAAGTCGCTTTAAATAGACAGTGCCCGCCAAGCAACTAATAATGACATTAATAACACCGAAAAGACAAACAATCAAAGGCTGAGTACAAATCCTCTCAATATAGCTTTTTTTTAAGTAGACAAAAAAAAAAAAACACTTTTACAAAAACAATTTTATCGACAATTGTTAGTTTAGATTTTTCCCATTCATGATTCCCAGTTTAAACTAGTTATATTCTAGTTTGCTTACCTGACTATCTGGCTCCTCATTGGTCCATTTCTCTTTCTGCAAGTGTTGTAATGATTGTGTTCCAGAGGCGTCAGGACAAACGACGCTCTGACTACATGGTCTCAGACACTTGATGTCACTCTTTCTCGAGTCAGTCGTCATGCACACCTCATAATTGTACACGTGCTGTAGAGTTCCCGTACCTCCAGCATCCGTGTAAAGTGGTGGATAATACGGAATAACTGGGAGATTGGATTGGTAGAAAATGCGAGACTGTCTCCATCTATAGATTTTTACTGATATTATTACTACTATAGATGAAATGAAAAGAAAGGATACTGCAGCCAAAGCCAATATTAAATAAAAAGTCAGGTTGTCATTGTAATCCTTGTCGTGCGTTAAGTCAGAGAATTCCGAGAGCACTTCAGGGAAGTTGTCCGCCACCGCCACATTAACATTGACTGTAGCTGAACGAGAGGGCTGCCCGTTGTCCTCCACTACAACAGTTAGCCTCTGTTTCACAGCATCTTTATTAGTAACTTGACGCAAAGTTCTTATTTCTCCATTCTGGGAGCCCACATCAAACATCGCCATGTCTGTTGCTTTCAGCAGTTTAAACGAGAGCCAGGCGTTCTGTCCAGAGTCCACATCAACAGCTACAACTTTAGTGACAAGATAGCCAACATCTGCTGAGCGAGGCACAATTTCAGCCACCTGGGAGCCACCAGTCTGTACTGGGTAGAGAATCTGAGGAGCGTTGTCGTTCTGGTCTTGGATAATAATATGTACAGTTAAATTACGACTCAGTGGAGGGGAGCCGCCGTCTTGCGCTTTTACGCGAAACAAAAAATCTTTAACTTGTTCAAAATCAAATGAGCGCACTGCCTGAATCGAACCGCTCTCCGAATTCACAGAGACATATGTGAAGACGGATTGTCCATTTATTTGTGAGTCATCAAGAATGTATGAGACATGTGCGTTATTGCCAGCGTCTTTGTCATTAGCTTTAACAGACATGATTAACGCGCCTGGTGAGTTGTTTTCCATAACATAAGTGGTGTATGATTGTTTCTCGAATTCTGGCGGATTATCATTGACATCTGATATTTTTAGAATTAGAGTCTTGTTAGTGGAATACGAAGGCGACCCTTCATCCCTGGCTGTTATTTTGATATTATACTCAGCGATCTTTTCACGATCTAGAACCTGATCTGTAACCAAGCTGTAAACATTAGAGGAGGATGATGTTATTCGAAAAGGTAAATCCCTGCTGACGGAGCAAATAATTTGTCCGTTTTTCCCAGAGTCAAGGTCTTTTATGTTTAGCATTGCAATAGTAGTGTCTGGCCGGGAATCTTCGGGTATCGGGTTGGAGAATAACATTACGGTTATAACAGGCGCATTGTCATTGACGTCTAAAATATCAATTAGTATTTTACTGTTGTCAGTTAAACCTCCCTGATCTGTTGCCTGGACACTTATTGAATATTCCTTGGTGATTTCGAAATCAAATGTACTCTTCACTTTGATCTCGCCAGTATAGGCATCTATTTCGAAGAGATCTGAAACGCTGTCCGTAGTGTGAGAAAATGAATAGGTAACCTCGCCATTTGTTCCTTTGTCTGCATCGGTTGCGGTAACTCTAATCACTACAGTCCCCTTTGATGCGTTTTCTGGTATAGAGGCTTTATAAAGCCTCGAAGTAAAGATGGGGGCATTGTCGTTTGCGTCCAAAACATCAACAACGATTGAAACTGTACCCGATTTCTGCGGACTTCCACCATCTATGGCAGTTAGTATCAAATGGTGCTCATCTTGCTTTTCTCTGTCTACCGTTTTCCGAAGTACCATCTCCAAATATTTTCTTCCGTCAGAATCTGAATGTAATTTTAATATAAAATGATCGCTGGGCTGCAACGTATATGTCTGAATAGAATTGAGTCCAACGTCAGGATCTACAGCACTCTCTAAAGAAAATACTGCCCCTGAAACAGACAACTCGCCTATTTTTAATCGAATTTCTTTATTCGGGAATACCGGGGCATTGTCATTAATGTCTAATATCTCTACATCAATACGATGTAGCTCCGTTGGGTTTTCCAGTATGATTTGGAAGTGCAGTGAGCACGGAGAGGTTTGTCCGCACAGTTCCTCTCTATCAATCCTTTCTTTCACAACCAGAGTTCCTTTATCAGTATTCAGTCCGATATACTCACGGCTGCCTTCCGTAAAAACTCGAGCTCGACCGGATTTCAGTCTTTTCACATCCAGACCCAGGTCTTGAGCGATATTTCCCAGAAAGGAGCCCTTTACCATCTCCTCAGGAATAGAATAGCGGACCTCTCCATATACACCCTCAGCGGCATACAGAAAGAGGGCAATAAATTGCAGTTTCCATTTCCATGTCCAATCGACGTGCTCAGGAGCGGAGATAAAATTTAAAAATCGCATGATTGTTCCTTTACAAATTCAATATAGTGCTAAAGCAAGTGACAAAAAAACAAAAAACAAAACAAAACAAGGAAAACGTTATATAAGCATAGTTATATCTTTCGATGATACACAAGAAGTGTGGCTGTTCTTACGTCTACACATCCAGAGCGGCGATTTTAGAAATCCTCCTGCCAATGTGAAACATACACCCAGACAAGGGAGGGTCTGCAGCGGAATAATTTCCCCACACTGACCAACAGCGGCACTCAGAGCACTGAGGAAATATTACACAGCGACTGGTTGTGACCGCGGTTTACTGTGCAACATGCATTTCAATTACAACTTCAAAATATATTTTTATGTGTGTGAGTGTGTGTGTGTGTGTGTGATTTCTGAAAGAATAACGAAGGTAATTGCTCATAATTTCTAAAGGAACGTTTGCTAGCTTTGAGTAAAAAAGAAACTATATTCTATATTTATATTACAATGATATGTCAGTTATAGTGAAAGATTATAAAGTCTGAAAGTTATTAGATATACTCTAAATTGTATGGCAACTTACATAATAACCAGACGTTAAGCTTCAAACATCCATTCATGAGTGAGAGTTCAATATAATAAAATAAGTCTGAACCTTTTGTGCAAATCATGTCACATCAAATTCTTGTGAAAAGCAGAATTTCACACCAATAATTATTACCGGAATTAAAATGCAAGAGGAAACCAAACAGAAAAATCGGGAACAGAATAAAAACTAAAATAATAGATTCTTCGGAAACGGTTGCATTGGAGATTTCAAATTACAAAATACCAACAACAACAACTATAATAGTAGTTGCTTTTGTTTACATGAGAGAAGGGCAATGATCCAAGAGGAGGATTATCCTAATGCATTTAGCCCACAGGAAGAAAAAAAAAAAAGCAAAGTGTGTAATCTTACAGTTTTACTTCAAACTTCTCACCTGGCCATCTGAATCCTCATTGGCCTCCTTCGCTTTCTGAACATGCTGTAACGTTTGTGTCCCACTGGTGTCGAGACTGATGACGCTCTGACTGTAAGGTCTCAGGTACTTCATGTCACTCTTCCTCGAGTCGGTCGTCATGCACACCTCATAATTGTACACGTGCTGTAGAGTCCCTGTACCTCCAGCGTCCGCGTAAAGAGGCGGGTAGTATGGAATAACTGGGAGATTTGATTGGTAGCACATGCGAGATTGTCTCCATCTATGTATTTTTACTGATATTATAATGACTAAAGATGAAATGAAAAGAAATGAAACTACAGCCAGAGCTAAGACTAAATAAACAGTCAAGTTGTCATTATAATCCATGTCGTGCGTTATGTCAGAGAATTCCGAGAGTACTTCAGGAAAGCTGTCTGCCACCGCCACGTTAACGTTGACTGTAGCGGAACGAGGGGGCTGCCCGTTGTCCCCAACCACTACAGTAAGTCTCTGTTTCACAGAATCTTTATCAGTGACCTGACGTGAAGTTCTTATTTCTCCATTCTGTAAGCCCACTTCAAACAACGCACGGTCTGTCGATTTCAGCAGTTTATAGGAGAGCCAGGCATTCTGTCCAGAGTCCGCATCAACAGCTACCACCTTAGTGACAAGATAGCCAACATCTGCCGACCGAGGCACCATTTCAGCCACCTGAGAGCCACCAGTCTGTACTGGGTAGAGAATCTGAGGAGCGTTATCATTCTGATCTTGGATGATTATTTTTACAGTCACGTTACCACTGAGTGGAGGAGAGCCCCCGTCTTGCGCTTTTACGCGAAACACGAATTCTTTCATTTGCTCAAAATCAAATGAGCGCATAGCCTGAATTGAACCGGTGTCCACATTCACGGAGATAAATGTAGATAAAGACAGTCCATTAATTTGTGTGTCTTCCGCGAAATATGAAACACGTGCGTTGTTCCCGAAGTCTTCGTCGTTAGCTTTAACATATAAGAGTTGTTCGCCTGGTGAATTATTCTCCATGACATATGCCAAATATGATTCCTGCTCGAAATCGGGAGCATTATCATTGACATCGGATATTGTCAGAGTCAGGGTCTTATTAGTAGAATATGAAGGTGATCCGTCATCGCTAGCCGTTATCGTTATATTGTACTCTGATACTATTTCTCGATCCAAAACATGATCGGTTACCAAATTATAAAAATTAGAAGAGGATGGCTTCATGCGGAAAGGTACTTCCGTGCTGATGGAATACCGAATTTCAGCGTTTTTTCCAGAGTCGAGGTCTTTAATGTTTATAATTGCAATGGCCGTGTCTGGCGCAGAAGCTTCAGATATGGGGTTAGAGAATGACAATATTGTTATAACGGGGGCATTGTCATTCACGTCTAATATATCAATTAATACTTTACTAGCATCAGTTAAACCCCCCTGATCTGTAGCTTGCACACTCATTTTGTATTGCTTGGTTGTCTCAAAATCACATTCTCCGGTCAATTTTATCTCGCCAGTAAAGGCGTCTATTTCGAAGAGATCTGAAACACTGTCTGTATTGTGAGAAAAGGAATAGGTAACGTCAGCATTTGTTCCTTTGTCCGCATCGGTCGCGGTAACTATAATCACCACAGAGCCCTTTGGAGCATTTTCTGGCAAATTCGTTTTATACAGTGTCGACGTGAAGACCGGGGCATTATCATTTGCATCCAAAACCTCAATAATAATTGTAACTGTACCAGACATCTGGGGGCTCCCCCCATCTATGGCAGTTAGTAATAGATTATGTTCGTCTTGTTTTTCCCTGTCTAGCGTAGTCTTAAGTACTAGTTCTAGGTATTTGCTTCCGTCAGAATGTAAATGAAGTTGTAATGAAAAACGGTCGCTGGGGTGAAGCGTATATTTCTGAAGTGAATTAAGTCCAACATCAGGATCCGCAGCACTCTCTAGAGAAAATTTTGCCCCAGAAACGGATAATTCGCCTATTTTTAACCGTATTTCTTTATTCTGGAACACTGGGGCATTGTCATTGATATCTAATATTTCTATATCAATACGATGTAGCTCCATGGGATTATCCAGTATGATCTGGAAATGTAAAGAGCACGGAGACACTTGGCCACACATTTCCTCTCTGTCAATCCTCTCTTTCACAACAAGAGTTCCTTTATCAGTATTCAGACCGATATACTCACGGTTTCCTTCCGTAAAAACCCGACCTTGACCAGATTTCAGTCTTTTTATATCCAGACCCAGATCTTGTGCGATATTTCCAACAACCGAACCCTTCACCATTTCCTCGGGAATAGAGTAGCGGACCTGTCCGTACACAACCTCTGTGGCGTAAAAACACAGGAGGAGAAACTGCAGATTCCATTTCCTTACCCGAGCGACATGTCCGAGGGCGCCGAAACAAAGAAATCTCATGACTTCACCACAAACCCTATCTATATATAACAAGTAAGCAAAAACCAGAACAAGCTCTCAGCATTTGTTTCTACAGATATACATAAATAAAGATTTTTTCTCTCTCGTTAAACTCGATCGAGCTGTCCATTAGGACGTCCACGTATCTAATACGGTCTTATGGAAATCCTCCTTCCCAAGTGAAAATCCACCTCAGACAAGGGAGGGTCGGCTTTCAAAATCCCCACAGTGATCAACAGCGGCACTCAGAGCATTGAAGAAATATGGCACTGGTGTTAAAGCTGAGCACGCTTTAAGTGCTTTAATTTCCACTACTAAATTTGAATTGCGAAGCTGATTCATTAACAATATTAGAGGGTGTCCTTCAGTATATACAAAACGACGTTTCGCTAATGATGAGGAAAATATCAAAGGTTTTATTAATAAATAAGGTATTTATAGTTTATGTAAATTATATGTAGAAATTTAATTTGTTCAAGGCAAAAATAAATATAACGATTCACATTTCAATTCTAATGTAACTAATATAACGGACGTTGATTTAAAAAATGAAAAATTAAATTTCGTAACAACGATATTAGACTGGGCAGCTGGAGGTTTACCGTTTAAGGTAATATTCACGTAATTGAAAATATCCAGCTGTTGGCTGTAAGTTGATTAATGTAGAAACTGAAAGCCGTATAAGTCGCGTTAAATAGACAGTGCCTCCCAAGCAACTAATACGGGCATTAATAACACTGAAAAGGCAAATCAACAAATCAAATCATCTCAAAATAGTGTTTAAAAATAAAAAAACAACAAAAAACACTTTTACAAAAACAATTTTATCTATAATTGTTAGTTTTGTTTAAGTTTTGATTTGTTCTCAGCCAAAGTTCCCAGTTTAAACTGGTTATATTCTAGTTTGCTTACCTGACTATCTGGCTCCTCATTGGTCCAATTCTCTTTCTGTAAGTTTTGTAATGATTGTGTTCCAGTGGCGTCAAGACTAACGACGCTCTGACTACAAGGTCTCAGACACTTGATGTCACTTTTTCTCGAGTCAGTCGTCATGCACACCTCATAATTGTACACATGCTGTAGAGTTCCCGTTCCGGCAGCATCCGTGTAAAGTGGTGGATAATACGGAATAACTGGGAGATTGGATCGGTAGAAAATGCGAGACTGTCTCCATCTGTAGATTTTTACTGATATTATTACTACTATAGATGAAATGAAAAGAAAGGACACTGCAGCCAAAGCCAATATTAAATAAAAAGTCAGGTTGTCATTGTAATCCTTGTCGTGCGTTAAGTCAGAGAATTCCGAGAGCACTTCAGGGAAGTTGTCCGCCACCGCCACGTTAACATTGACTGTAGCTGAACGAGAGGGCTGCCCGTTGTCCTCCACTACAACAGTAAGCCGCTGTTTCACAGCATCTTTATTAGTAACTTGACGCAAAGTTCTTATTTCTCCATTCTGTAAGCCCACTTCAAACAACGCCTTGTCTGTCGCTTTCAGCAGTTTATATGAGA
Organism: Hiodon alosoides; assembly: GCA_025775065.1. Lineage (NCBI taxonomy): Eukaryota > Metazoa > Chordata > Actinopteri > Hiodontiformes > Hiodontidae > Hiodon > Hiodon alosoides. The sequence goes on from JAOYSI010041231.1 coordinate 16,618, forward strand.
GCCAGGCATTCTGTCCAGAGTCCACATCTATAGCTACCACCTTAGTGACAAGATAGCCAACATCTGCTAACCGAGGCACCATTTCAGCCACCAGAGAGCCGCCAGTCTGTACTGGGTAGAGAATCTGAGGAGCGTTGTCGTTCTGGTCTTGGATGCTTATTTTTACAGTCACGTTACTGCTCAGTGGAGGAGAGCCTCCGTCTTGTGCTTTTACGCGAAACTGGAGTTCTTCCATTTGCTCAAAATCAAACGCGCGCACCGCCTGAATCACTCCGCTCTCCGAATTCACTGATACATATGTAGACACTGATAATCCATTTGCTTGAGAGTCATCAAGAATATATGAAACATGTGCGTTATTGCCAAAATCTTTGTCATTGGCTTTAACAGACAAGATGGACACGCCTGGTGAGTTGTTTTCCATAACATGAGCGGTGTATGATTGTTTCTCGAATTCTGGCGGATTATCATTGACATCTGATATTTTTAGAGTCAGAGTCTTGTTAGTAGAATACGAGGGTGATCCGTCATCCCTTGCTGTTATTGTAATATTATACTCTGATACCTTTTCACGATCCAGACTTTCACCGGTAACTAATGTGTAAAAGTTTGAGGAGGATGTCTTAATCAGAAAAGGTATTCCAGGATTGGTATAACAATGGACCTGGCCGTTTTTGCCGGAATCTGAATCTTTTACATTTAACATAGCAATAACAGTATCTGGCGCAGAATATTCTGGAATTGGATTTGAAAATGACATAACGGTAATCACAGGGGCATTGTCATTTATATCAACTATTACGATTATTACTTTACAAGAATCTGTTAAACCCCCTTTATCCATGGCTTCTGCGTTTATTTCATACTCTTTAGTTTGTTCAAAATCCAACTCACCCTTCAATCTGATCACGCCAGTCTTTGGATTTATTTCGAACAGATCAGAAACGCTGTCAGTCGAGTGTGGAAAAGAATACGTGATCTCGGCGTTTGTTCCCTTGTCTGAGTCTGTTGCAGTAACGGCCAAAATTGCTGTGCCTTTTGAAGCGGATTCTGCTAAGGAAGCTTGATACACAGCTTGGCTAAACACCGGGGCATTATCATTTGCGTCCAGAACAATAACATTTAATTTCACGGTGCCAGACTTTTGCGGGCTTCCACCATCTATTGCCGTCAAAATTAAATGGTGTTCTTCGTGCTTTTCTCTATCAAGCGCAGACTGGAGGACAATTTCTACATATTTAGCACTGTCAGAGGTGGAATGCGGCTTTAAAACAAAATTATCGGAGGGATTCAGTGTGTATCGCTGAAGACTATTCATTTCTACATCAGGATCCTTGGCACTTTCTAAAATGAACCGCGCTCCGGGGGTGGCGGATTCGCTAATTTGCAGTTTTACCTCCCTTTTCGCAAAAACAGGGGCATTATCATTAATATCCGATATTTCCACAACAATACGATGCAGCTCCATGGGATTATCAAGTATGATCTGGAACTGTAAAGAGCACGGAGACACTTGTCCACACAGTTCCTCTCTATCAATCCTCTCTTTCACAACTAGAGTTCCTTTATCAGTATTCAGACCGATATACTCACGGCTGTCCTCCGTAAAAACTCGAGCTCGTCCAGATTTAAATCTTTTCACATCCAGACCCAGGTCTTGAGCGATATTTCCCACAAACGAGCCCTTTACCATCTCCTCAGGAATAGAATAGCGGACCTGTCCGTATACACCCTCTGCGGCACACACGCAGAGGACGAGAAACGGCAGCTTCCATTTCCATACTCTAGAGACGTTTCCACAACAAAGGATCATCTTATTATTCTTTGTGCGAGACAATACATCAGTTTTCTGATAACTTCTTGAGAGTAAATACCAACAAAGACAAACGTGGAGTGTGAAAACGCAAAGCTTATTGATTATAAAACATCCGAGCCTCCTTATCGCCAGCGCTACCAGCGACCGCCGCCTCCTCTTCTCTAGTTTAATAAAAGCTTTACATAAGGGAGGGTTAATATAGCTGTGTAATGTTGCTACGTTGATCAGCAGCGGCCCTTAGAGCACATCGCATGGAACTACAGACAACGATATGCAAAAAGAACGAACAATTTTGTGGTTGCAGTGCACTTGTATGCGAATATATTGAATGATTTGCCAATATATATATATATATATATATATATACACATACACAGAAGAGGGTTTACATTGAACAAAAACAAAAAGAGAGGGGGGAAAATCGCGGTATGTCTCACCTGCAAATCCGAGTCTTCTTTTGTGTCTTTTTCTCTCTGCACGTGCTGTAACGTTTGTCGTTCACCAGCGTCGAGACTAACGATACTTTGACTAAAAGGTCTCAAGTACCTGACGTCACTCTTCCTGGAGTCAGTCGTCATGCCAACCTCATAGTTATAAACGTGCTGTAAAGTTCCTGTACCTCCATCCTCCGCGTAACGAGGCGGATAATAGGGAATAACTGGAAGATTTGACTGATAGAAGATGCGCGACTGTCTCCATCTGAAGATTTTAACGGAAATTATTATTACAAAAGAGGAAATGAAAAGGAAGGAAACCACAGCTAAAGCCAATATTAAATAAAAAGTCAGGTTGTCATTGTAATCCTTGTCATGCGTGAAGTCAGTGAATTCCGAGAGGACTTCGGGGAAGGTATCCGCCACCACCACGTTAACATTGACTGTAGTTGAACGAGAGGGCTGCCCGTTGTCCTCCACTACAACAGTTAGCCTCTGTTTCACAGCATCTTTATCAGTAACATGACGTAAAGTTCTTATTTCTCCGTTCTGTAAGCCCACTTCAAACAGCGCCCTGTCTGTCGCCTTCAGTAATTTATATGAGAGCCATGCATTCTGTCCAGAGTCCACATCAACAGCTACCACTTTAGTGACGAGATAGCCAACATCTGCCGAACGAGGCACCATTTCAGCCACCAGAGAGCCACCAGTCTGCACCGGGTAGAGAATCTGAGGAGCGTTGTCGTTCTGGTCTTGGATAATTATTTTTACAGTCACGTTGCTACTTAGGGGAGGGGAGCCTCCGTCTTGCGCATTTACGCGAAACTGGAACTCTTTCATTTGTTCGTAGTCGAATGAGCGCAAAGCATGGACAACTCCACTGTCAGAGTTAACAGAAACAAACGAGGAGACCGACTCTCCATTCACTGACGACTCCTCTAGTATGTATGCAACACGAGCATTCTGGTTCCAATCGGCGTCCCTGGCTTCTAGCGTAAATATGTACAGACCGGGTGTGTTATTTTCTGTAACATAGGCGTCGTAAGAGCTACGCGTAAAGACAGGCGCATTGTCATTAACATCGGATATTTGTAAAGTGACAGTTATACTGCTAGAGAGGGAAGGTGCACCTTCATCTGAGCACGTGACACTGATATTATATTCAGAGTCAGACTCTCGATCTAAATTATTTTCAGTTATTATGCTATAAAAGTCACTTGATGTCGTTTGGATTGCAAATGGAATTTTGTCGCTGATAGTGCAGTGGACATAGCCATTATTGTCAGCGTCGGGATCTTGCACTCCTATCATACCTACGACTGTGTTATGAGGCGCGCTTTCTGGAATTGATCTGGTTAATGAAAGTGTGTTAATTACAGGAACGTTGTCATTGATATCAGTCACATCAACTAATAATTTAGCAGAATCCGATAATCCCCCGTGGTCTTTTGCTTCGATATCAACTTGATAATGTTTTTCTTTTTCATAATCTAGTTGGCCAACTAATCTAACCTCACCATTTTCTTCATGTATTGCAAATAGGTCGGACACACCATCTATGCTGTTGGTAATAGAGTACGTAACTTTCCCGTTAGACCCTTGATCTGCATCACTGGCGCTAACTGTGGTCAAGAGCGCCCCTTTGGGCGAATTCTCTACTATTCTGGCCTTATAATTATCTTGAGAAAAACTCGGACTGTTGTCGTTAACGTCGAGTACATTGATGTGTATCTGCACAGTGCCCGACATAGGCGGGTCGCCACCATCCACCGCGGTTAACAGCAATGTCATCATGTCTTGCTTTTCTCGATCCAGCGGCTTTTGAAGCACCATCTCTACCTTCTTACTACCATCAGACTGACTCTGTAATTTTAGCACAAAATAATCAGTTGGTTTGAGCGAGTAGCTTTGAAGACTATTAACTCCAATATCCGGGTCCATTGCTCTCTCCAGCACAAATCTCGCTCCGGTCTGAGCAGACTCGCTGATATCAAATCTCATCTCACCCTTTTTAAAACTAGGCGCATTGTCGTTTATGTCCATTACCTGGACAGTAATTCGATATAATTCCATCGGGTTTTCTAGAATGATCTGTAGATGTAATGCACAAGGGGTTGTTTTCCCGCAGACGGTTTCACGATCTATTCGGTCCTTGATAAGCAGGACCCCCCTTTCTTTATTCAGTTCTATGCATTCAGCGCTATCTCCAGTATATAAACGTGCATTGCCTGCTTTCAATCTATTTAAATCTAGCCCTAAATCGTGTGCTAGGTTGCCGACTAACGAACCTTTAGCCATTTCTTCTGGTAAAGAGTAACTGACATTTCCATACACAGAACCGAGAATGAGACCTGAAATTAAGAGCCGTACTTGCCATACTGATATCCTGACCGACATTTTTCCAACGATTTGAAGCCTTTCATTCATAAACCGGTTCAAATGAAGACGTGAAATATTGTATTTTTTATTACTTTTTTTTAGCTTCTGCTATCGGCAGATAATGAGTAAAAACAAAGGAAGCCAAGATGAACACGTCCACAATGACCGCAATGCAATTCGTACACTGCGTGTTTCACGACAACCTTTCTCTGTCTCTCAAACAGACGTAGAAGGAGGTTTTGCATGAAAAGTCACACTGGCAGACAGCGGCACTATGAGCCAAAACAGAGAATTGCAAACATATTTTAAAAAAATGTTCAAAGTGTAAACTTACATTATATAACAGGTATAAACTTTCAAAAATAGAGACACAATTAGTATTTGCCTATCCGCAGCACATAACTCGTCATGAATCAGCGAATTTGGCATGATCCCCTTTGAACCTATTATCGATAAAAGCCTCAGAGAAACATTATTCGAGAAAGTAATTGAACATCGACCCATATCATCGCTGATATCAGAATTTAGAAAATACGACCAAACAAATAATTCGGAATACTATTCTCTGTAATATACAAGGGATGCCAGGTAAAGTGAGACATCAGGTTGAGCGGGACATTCAAAGCGCTTTGTTCATATTTACCACATTTTGTCATTGACATAGACCTAGCTGTCTTTCCATCAAAAAAAAAAAAAAAGATGGTTTACTGTCAACTGTGGGCTTTATCAGAAAAGCAGGAGGTAAGCACCATGGCATAGGTTTTGGCAAGGACAAGGTTTGGACATCTAAAAATTACTTTTTTCTACTGACACACTAATGCAGAAGACAAAAAGTAAACATCAGAGACTACATTTATGCTAGGGTGCCTCAGACTTTTGAACAATACTGTATGTTTATATATATAACATTATCTGCAGTTCAGAAAGCAATGTAAGAAAGGGTACTATTGGTTTTATTGATACTGAATTACATCCTGTGCCTTACAGTTTCGTAAAACCAGCATGGCCTCAGATCGTTAGATCATGCGTAAAGTAATGTCCAAGCAAATCGCACACGTTTTAACATACATACAGTACATGATAAGTGCATATGTTTATGTATGGACAGCATGGAAAAACGTACATATGTTTACTAATCAGTTCTCAGCAAGTAAACCATGAAACCAGGGCATCAAGGAAGTGATCTTTATGCTAAAGCTACTGAAACATGAGAACTCGGCCAACTTAGTATCTGTCTGATTTATTGTCATCTATCGCAGGGATTTTCAAACTGTGGGTCGAACAGTGAGAAAAGGTGGGTCGCAAAAATTTTGACAAGGAAAATTAAAACTGCTCTCTAATAAAACAGGATGTGGTTTCCCCCCCCCCCCCCATATTTCCATTTTAAAATATTTTGGTGGGTCTTGAGATTGATTATACTTGTCTAGGTGGGTCCTTGAATGAAAAAGTTTGGGAACCCCTGATCTATCTTATTTAGCTCCTTTGCAGATTGGCTTATTTGAAATAATAGCACTGCAATGGAAACAATGTATACTAGTATAATATTAGTGGTGTTTTTTATGGTGCTATATGTTTATTTTTTTTACTAGAGTGAAATAGGGAACAACTAAACAACCCAGAAAATACTGCAGAATATATATATATATATATATATATATATATATATATATATGTAGCAGAATATTGTAATTCTTGGTCGATTATTCACCCGACCCCAGCAGGACAAGTGAATAACTCCAATAGTTGTACCAAGACTTTTTTTTATTAAAGCACTGATTATGTTACACGCACACCAATCTGCCACCATTCTCCTCCCGGTGAGTAATTTAGTAGCAAGGCTAATGCAAATATGTTCACGGTTTTAGTAACGAGTTTGCTGTAAGTTAGGTCTACTACTTTCATCCAGATGACATAGTTAAAATGTTAGAATTATCTTTCATTAATCTCATTTTCAATAGCAATTTTGATTTACAAATTCCACAGAATTGTTGCGTTAATTAGGAAAATTTCTGGCCTTAACTAAAGCAATCCTAGTGATGACTTAATAGGCTAACGTAACAGATGAGTTTCGCACTTTATTAGCTAGAAACCAACTGTCCACTTAATGCTTAATAAAGCTAAAATAAACCAACTGATTCAAGGCCTAACGTTACACTAAGAATAGGTCATCCTTGTTCAAGAGGCAAAGCAGCACTGGCTGTCCCTTAAAAGGCACGAACGGAGGTTTCACAGTCTGCTTCACACCATCTCTGTAGATTGTAAGAACTTTACAAATATTTTAGACTTTTTGAAATGTTATTATTTGATAAATACACATGAGGTCTTTCAAAATCATAGACTGTCACCCATAGGCAACCCTTGGAATCTACCAGCTAAGGGAATTTGAGACCTTGAATGTGTGTTGCGATAGAGACTGGCACAGCTGAGGGCTCACTGGGACACAGTAAAGGAGAACTATCAGTGCATCCTCACAACAGCAGAGACTCTAACCCCTGATGACACTCAGGCATGTCCGCAGCCCAGACCTACACCAGTAGCACTGATAATAGCTCTGATGAAGCATGCATGTGCATGCATAATAATAGTTTAAATAGTTAGAGATTTTTCCCGTCTTTCAATGTTCACAATTTTTCAAGGACACCAAAGCCAGAGCCAGGCTCTCGCTCAGGTGAGAGGAAGTGCTGTAGTCACCTCTGCCTTCTCTCTGTCCTGTGTTTCTTCTCAGCAGAATGTGGGACAGCGCCACAGCACCAGCACCAGAGCACCTTTCTTTTGTGTTTGTTCAGTTTCTAGCTTTCTGATTTCTGATGGCACGACAATGTTTTTGGGTTTCATTAAAATTAAAATTTTGCTGTCAGCCCACCACACGTTTGTTTTAAATAAACGTGTTTCTTGTATACCTGTACCTTGAATTGTGGTGCGCTTCCGTTTAAGTTATGGTCACACTTCTAGGAACAGTTTAGTTTAGTGTGGACGCAACATATTAAATTTAAGTTTGGGGATTTCGTATCCTCTTGAAACCACCATAGAGATTATCTAATCTAAATTATGACTGGAAAATAATATCCACTTGGTAAACTCCCTTCACATTTTGATAGAGCAACCTCTCCATTCAGTGCTCAGTTACTTAGTTCTATGTGTGATACCATAAATGTGTTATGTAACCTGTGTATCTTCTATGCTTTTAATATTTAAAGTTGTAAATTTAGGAACAGGACAGGGGATCGGAACTCCTATAGGGCAGCTGCTGGTGTAGTGGTTCAGGTGACCCTAGCTGTTGCACCCCTGAACAAGCTCCTTAACCTGAATTGCTTCAGTAAAACATCCAGCTGTATAAGTGGTTGAATGTAAAAAAACTGGGAAAAAAGCTTTGGATAAAAGCGCCTGTTAAGCAAAATAAAATAAAAGAACTGTCTGAAAGCACAACAATGTCCAACAAAGAGCATCAGACTCATTTTAGAAATACTGTGGAGTGAATGCCAGTTCCCATGGTGGACACTGAATACGTTTTCAGTAGTTTTGACTTTTTTCCGGAGTAATGATGTAGAAATTTTTAGGTTATAAGTATAGCCCTGTGCAATAAATTGTTATGGGTTGTTTGATCCATGTCAGCAGATCCTGTTTAGTAGCCTCCCCAATGCTTTGTCAGGCCTGTGCTGAAGCCAAGGTTCTTGCTTGTTTCCAATGACAGGCTGATGTGTGCAACAAATCGGAGGACTGGTTTGAAGTGGAAATATTGGACTGGATTGAGGGCCCTTTAGAAACTTAATGAAATTTAATGTTTAAGTTTCCTCAAAATAAAGTTCAACAAAAGTTTAACAAAGTTTTATGTCACATTCCAGAGCACCTTTATTTGCTTGTATACAGTACAGGCCATGCTCATCAGCATCTGGCATATTCATAGACCTATCAGACCAACCCATTAATAACAGATATAAAGCTTGTACTTCATAATCCATCTGGATTGCTCCTGTAGTAGCCCATCACGTAGGAATGATGGTGTCAGTCGCCATTTTATAGTTCCAAATAAGTTCAAGTAAGTTCCAAAAAGTTCCTAGCCCTCGTTTTCTGAGGCAATGAGGCTTATTTTATGCACCCTGACACCCATTAAGGACCACAGTGATTTGTTTCTCTGCATGTTCATTTCAGTTACACCGAAGACTTAAAAAATAAACTAATAAATTGGGGAGCCGGCGCAATTTAACCTCAAATGACCAGGTGGGTTTCTCCATGTAACCGATACTTCTCCAACTACACTGCGCATGTTTCCGCTATATGTCGTGCATCCACTCCACCATGCAGATTAGGTAATCACATGTATTGACATCTAACATGTAGAAGTATGATATCAAGGGATTGTTTTGACCACAGAATCTTGAGGTGACTTAAGCTTCCATAGGCTATGGCCTAGCGTCGGTTATGGTGCGCATTCAAGGCCTGGGCGCATGAATGTGCCACCTACCTTTTATGAAATACCTTCATAGGGTTGTTGCATGACATAAGTATTTGGCCTGTGCTGTATATATCACTCATGTTTACTCATATCACTCATGTGATAAAGCACCTATCAAAAATCCAAGAATCATGCCATAATGTCTGGACACTGAAAACCAAATTTCTCATACAAGCATGCAACTCATTACGTTTATTCTGGACAATGGACTATGGGCATCTGTCCACTTTTTATTGCCCTCATACCCAAGGGGGCTCAGTAGCGCCCCCTGAAAGAGTAAATAAGGATAAACTTCAAAATGCTTCCAATTACAGAACTTATCAACTTACCAGGGGGATATTTCACGGGTTTATTAACTTGATGTTTCAAATTAAAATGTTAGAGCCATATTTTCAGCTTGAGTGGAGGTAATTGGAAAAAATATATAGGATTATGAATGTGGAATTTTCATTCTGATAATTAATTTAAGTCTGAATTTTTAAGTCACACTTCCAAAATTGGGTAGTCTGTCAGTGTGGTATAACTCTCACTGTAAAACAAATACTGGCATAAATGGAACATCCCAAAACATCCTAAAAGGCTTAATATGTAAATCACGAAAAACTTTGGTTAAAAAAACAAACGTATGCTGTCTATTCTTACAACTAGTATCAACAAACGATATGACTAAAGATAACACAGATTCTTGAGCAAAAGCAGTTGTTACGCAGACAACATGGCCTAATCAATTGTATATAATTAAACACAGCTTTAAAATAATCGCACATGGTGGATATTTTAGGTAACCAATGACATATTTGTTTTTTTTATTTATGAAAAAAGGAATATGACAAAAGGAGATGAACGCAAACTCTGGGTTGATAGGTACAGTGTGGTGTCAGTTAAGACATCTATAAACCAACTTGCCTGTCTTCATGACTTACAAATACGGCTGCACTTCCATATAAACATTAATATATATTATAATTTTATGTTCACTGATTGACAATTAAGTATAGTAATTCTATAATGAACACAGCCAACGGTGGATATTTTTATATATCAACAAATTACTCAATCGGATTCTATTAACTGGAATTTATCGCTATGCAATTTGCAAACACCCCAGCCCTGGTTCTCTATCTGCCGACAGAAGATTATTAAATATTTGTACGTAAATAATCTACATATAAACGAAATTTATACGCAAAGATATGCTGTGAAATACAATGCTAAATTCCAATGTAACAAGAGGATTTGCCAACAAGTGTCTCACTTTACCTGACGCAATCACAATTAACATTATCATCATCATTTTGGTAGTTTAATATACAAACTTTAAATCGTCCAATCACTTGATCGAAAACTGCTCGATTATTATCATACTCACCAGAGGATTTGAATCGTCGTCGAGCCCTTTCCCTATCTGCACATGTTGCAAGGACTGTGTTCCACTGGTGTCGAGACCAATGACGCTCTGACTACAAGGTCTCAGGTACTTGACGTCACTCTTTCGGGAGTCAGTCGTCATACACACCTCATAATTGTACACGTGCTGTAGAGTTCCTGTACCTCCAGCGTCCGCATAGTGAGGTGGATAATACGGAATAACTGGAAGATTAGACTGGTAGAAGAAGCGGGATTGTCTCCAACGGTAGATTTTAATAGAAATTATAACTACAAAAGAAGAAATGAAAAGGAAGGACACTACAGCCAAAGCCAAGATCAAATAAAACGTCAGGTTGTCATTGTCATCCTTGTTGTTGGTAATGTCAGTGAATTCCGAGAGCACTTCAGGGAAGCTGTCCGCCACCGCCACGTTAACATTTACTGTAGCTGAACGAGAGGGCTGCCCGTTGTCCTCCACTACAACAGTAAGCCTCTGTTTAACCACATCTTTATCGGTGACCTGGCGTAACGTTCTTATTTCTCCATTTTGTAAGCCCACTTCAAAGAGTGCCTTGTCTGTCGCTTTCAGCAGTTTATATGAGAGCCAGGCATTCTGTCCAGAATCCACATCAACAGCCACAACTTTGGTGACAAGATAGCCAACATCTGCTGAACGAGGCACCATTTCAGCCACCTGAGAGCCACCAGTCTGTACTGGGTAGAGAATCTGTGGAGCGTTGTCGTTCTGGTCTTGGATAATAATATTTACAGTAACATTACTACTCAATGGAGGGGAGCCTCCGTCTTGCGCTTTTACGCGAAACCGGAATTCTTTAATTTGCTCGTAGTCAAACGACCGCACAGCATGGATGACTCCACTGTCAGAGTTAACAGAGACAAAAGAAGAAGCGGACTCACCGTTCACTGAGGATTCTTCCAGTATATAAGAAACACGGGAGTTCTGGTTCCAGTCTCTGTCTGCTGCTCTAATTAATAATATGGAATTTCCAGGCGTGTTGTTTTCTACAATAAAAGCGCGATACTCCTCTTTTTCAAAGACTGGAAAGTTGTCAT
>JAOYSI010041242.1:0-12974 GCA_025775065.1 Hiodon alosoides
TGTGTGTGTGTGTGTGTGTGTGTGTGTGTGTGTGTGTGTGTGAGTGTGTGTGTGTGAGTGTGTGTGTGTGTGTGTGACCCCATTCTGTTTCCCGGTATGTAGTGCTAACCTAACTGTTTGTCACCCCCCCAGACGGGATTCACAGCGTGTCGGCACAGTGTGTGCTCAGGGTGTTAATCATCACAGAGGACATGCTGAGCAGCAGCGTGACAGTGCGCCTGCAGAACATGTCCCAGGAGCACTTCCTTTCTCCACTGTTGGGCCACTTCCTGGAGGGCGTGTCCGCAGTGCTGTCCGTCCCCCTGGAGGACGTCTTTGTCTTCAACATTCAGCCGGACAGTGAGGCGGGGGGCATCCTCAACGTCAGCTTCTCAGCTGCATTGCCGGGGGGACATTTCCTCCCCTCCGAGGCCCTGGAGGAGCAGCTGTACCTGAGTCGTCCTCGCCTCACCTCATTAGCCCAGATGGAAGTGAGAACCTCTTGAGTTCCTCAAAACACATTTTGTGGACATAGAAGCCTACATGCAGTCATATTCGGGCACGTACATGTGGATAGAAAAGCAAAAAAAACACAGAGAGATAGACAAATGTAATGCTGTGACTGTTTTCTGCCGACAGGTACTTCCGTTCGATGACAATGTGTGCCTGCGCGAGCCGTGTCAGAACTACATGAAGTGCATCTCAGTGCTGCGTTTCAACAGCTCCGCCCCCTTCATCTCCTCTTCGTCTATCCTGTTCCGACCCATCCACCCCATCGCTGGCCTGCGCTGTCGCTGCCCTCCTGGCTTCACCGGCGACTACTGTGAGACAGAGATCAACCTGTGCTACTCCAACCCCTGTCTGAACGGGGGCGTGTGCACCCGGCGAGAGGGAGGCTACACCTGCATCTGTCACGAGGACTACACAGGTCAGAGCCCACTGCCAGCACCCACCCTCCGGCCTGTCTGTCTGCTCATCTGATGGTTTGTTAGCTTTCCAGCATGCCTGTCGATCTCTCTCTCTCTCTCTCTCTCTCTCTCTCTCTCTCTCTCTCTCTCTCTCTCTCTCTCTCTCTCTCTCTCTGTTGGTCTCTGCCTTCTGACAGGGCCGCTTAAGCAAAGACCAAAGGTGGGGTAGTGCTCTCCTATCCAGGAACCATTCCCTAGAAGAGGAGTTTGAGCGAGCCAAAGCTGCCGTGGAGGTAGGAGTCATTTTTCATCCCAGTTCTCACCTCATTTGTCAACTGAATGTCTGTGCCGAGCATCCATCTTGAAGTCCCCGAGTCCTCATTCCCTGCCCCTGCGGTCTTCTGTACAACGCGACCAGAAACGACAATCGCGGAAGGATTAGCCAGTCCCTTCTGCAGAGTATCAAGTAGCAACTAGAAATGCGATCCACGAGTGGCATAATGACCTCGAAAATTATTTGAAACAATTAGCACAGTTTTCCACGGCATGACAATAGGCGAATAAATTAGGTCAACGATATCCGTACCAAACGTATCAGTTATCACATGTGGAGTTCCCTTTATAGTAACTGATATGCCGGCTAATTCATCATAAGGCACTGAACCGGCACAAAGGACGCAGAGTTTTTATGCAATTATTCAGGTTCCTGAATTGAGAGACGATGAATAAAAAAGAGCTTTCCATTTGAGGTGCCACATCCACCATGTTTCGAGGAACAAATACAGGCCTGAAGAAATGTCTTTTTTCATTATTTTCATGATTCGGTCTTAATTTCACCACAACACTATTTTCACTTCATACACTAGACTGAATTACCTGCTGACCTTTCAACCACCCCTACCATGTCTCATATGTCTTCTTCTATTCTTGACTTTTAACCACATGGAGGTACCACGGCAACGTGGCTGATGGTTTCTGCCCAGGTCACTGTAAAAGAAGCAGGTGTTATTGTGTTACATGTTTTGGGCCGCGCTGTAAGTCACTGTGCACTGGGGCGTCTGGGAACAAAATGAATTATAAAGCAGATACAGGCAGACATCAAAAGAGTGAAAGGGGCATTTGAAAGGATCTCTCAGGCCCTTCAGAACCGTCTGATCCATGTGCAGTGTACTGTTGCCAAAGTCGTATATAGGCACTTTCCAAAGGCCGGTAATCCCGATAAGGACTGCTGAGAAATATTCCAAAATGCAGATAGCCAAATGGAAGATCGATTGGTAGCATTACCGTGTGCTTCGACCAGAGATCAAATTGCAGACTGCACTCTAAAAGCTTTGTTTCCTTTGAAGGGCCTGTCCATTTGTGACTCTGGGCCTCTCTATTAGGATTCATCCTCACAGGTTATCTGTTCTAAATAACCAGATGGATGCACAGATTTATACAGACGTGGGTGCTTGAGGTTGAGAGATTTGAGAAGCTATTTGTTTAACTTGTGCTTGCTGCCAATCTGTTTCCTCTATATCATAACTACAAAATGTTGAGAGTTTTAAAATAAAAGAGTAATAAGAATTTCAATTTATAATCGTAAAAATTAAAAATTCTGGTTGTCCTGCATTTAATATGACAATACGACAAGACATGCTACATTCATTGAATTTTAAAATAGGAGATCATGGAATATCTTGTTGGCGTTCAATTTTAATAGACTTAGATAAATAGTAAATGGATAAATGGACCAATGGAAGGGTTGAGAGCTGAATAACAGAGGACAATTCCCAGCAAATGTAGTATAAATATAAAGGCCATTATAGGCATGATGGTGCTCTTTTATACATATCAGGTATCATAGTGTTCCAATCCATACTTCCAAGAGTAAGATATGTATCTAATCTATGGTCAGGATATATGGGTCTTCCGGGATCTAAATTATAGATTGTTCTATTTGTCCCCTTTTCTGTTGCTATTAGTTGCAAACAAATGCTTATCATTCCTACAACTCTTTAATGATAATCACATTCAAATATTTAGTAGACACAAACAAAGTGAGTTTGAAATTTGTTATGACTGAACATAGTTCCTTTCAAGTTTGCATGTAGCCTATGTGGGTTTTGGTTTCTTTTTTGGTTTATGAACCATATTGAACCATGGTCCCATACAAGTTGACATGTTTTCCTCCAATTCATATACCTATGACAGTCATATACTTATAGTGATCATATGCCTATGGCGCATGCAGTGTATAGACAAATGTTTACGATTATGACCAGGAATTAAATATTTTCGCCTCCCTACATAGTGAATGACTATGGTATTATAACACTGACTGATGCAGCATGTACCAAAAAGACATAAATATGAAATACTTTTTTTTAATCAACCATGTTATGAGAAAAATGGTGCACCCAAATGGGAGACACAAAAAATACAAAAGAGATTTAGTTTGACAGCAACACAGGGGTATACCTGTGGATTTTCAGCCAACTTACACGCATGACCATTTGCAGTAGATGGGATCAAAAACTGAACCGTTATAATGAAGATCTTTTTGTAACTGCACAGCAGTGACTTATTTTGGCGTAGTATTAATGTAAATTAATTTGTATTAGAAATGTCAAGTTTTTGTTTTTTCAATTCCACACTGATAATAACTGTCATTTTCCATTTCCTTACAGTGTAATTCAGGGTAATACAATTGGACAAGTTTTTCATTTTAACAGCAATACCACCATGCACCAGTAAGCACTTGACAATGGAATATTTCACAGTTATTGTATACTCCGTGGTGAATTCCAAAACTACATAGCTTACGGGATAGTAAAATGTCAATGAGTGCATTGTTGGTCAATGTATTTCCACCTAGGTACAAAATCAGTTTTACAACAGATCAAGCCTAGCCACTGCTGGCCTAGCCCCTTTTACACAAAAGCCGTCGCTATGAAAGGTTGGATGTTCCTAAGTGCTTGTTCTGATAATGATCTGTTTACAAAAATTAACCATCAATTTTTAAGGTGGTTTGAAAGCTGCATGTTTCAGCAGGCTGCAAGCAAACACTGGGTGCATTCACACGTTTTCACGCTCTCACACATATTTACACTTCATCAGAGATCTGGTTACCCGGTGGTTGAAGGGGGTCTACCTCAAGGCTTTGAAGGAAGTTTACAGTCTATGAATATTCATTTGCACCTTGAGAATTTAGAGGGCCAATCTGGCCAATTCAATCCAAGTAATCCAAATGATAAAATTTGTGCATTTGAGGTAGCTTCAGTTTTAAGCATAAACCGTGCTGATAACACAATGAGAAAAGTTTAGAAACCATTGTTCAATGTCATATCTGCCGATTTAGAAAACAATTTGAAAAATATAACCAGAAATATAACAAAACTGAACAAACATATTTTTCAAGCTAAATTTGTATCTTTGTGCATCAGAACGCTTTCTTCATTTCATCCTGTGGCGGCTGATTTGCACGGTAGAAAATTCATTTGTGTTCCCTTGGTGATGGGTCGTCCCTTGTGACTTGTCGATCTGGTTGTGTGTAGAGCTACAGAGGGTAGGGCATTACCTGCAATCACCCACTCGCAAATTATAGACTCCACTCAAAGTTTCTGAGGAGCAATTATCCACTGGACTGCAGGTCAAGCTTTACAAAATAACACTAAATTAATAATACTTGAAGGCAGAATCACAGCATATTCATAATGAACCATTGTTACAGTTTTTTTCTCTCTCCACAATCTGAAGTATCCGGCTATATTTGCCAGAAATTTTGACCGCTGACTCCTAGTTTTTGGGAGAAGGCATTATAAACTAGATTTGACTCTGGCCTGTTGTCTTTGTTGTAAGATTTAGCAGCCACAGCAGCACAAAGCTGGCACCCATTATTCAGACACCCGGGCATGTACCAGGAATAATAGCATATTCGCTCTGGAGGTGCTGACAAGTTTCTTCTTTGAGAGGCTGTTTCAATGTGATAACATTAGAAAACATTGGCTCATTGGCCTGCACAGGTTATTCTGAGAACTTTTTGTTAAGCTCCAAACAAAAAGAGAATGACTAAACTAGAGAGTTTACTACGTAAAATACATCCTTAATCATGAAAGTGAAATGACTCACTAATCCAGTTACAGATACTTGTGATGGATCAGCCCTGAGATCTTCAACACATCCTTCTGCTATTAATATTCCCACAAGACTGTTCTTTTCTCAAGGGTTTATTCTTCAAGCGAAGAATGATTTCAAGGCTATTGAAAACATCTTATATCACCTAATCTAACCCAATTTATTCTCCCATTTACTGAACCTCTTTGCTGAACCATGTCTACTCCTCCACCCACCTCTCAGTCTGACACAGAATTCTGGGACAAGATGCAGGCCGAATGGGAGGAGCTGGCTCGAAGGAACTGGCTGACCGAAAATGAGCAGGCTCTGATCCCGTCTAGTGTCTCACCGCACGAAAAGGTACTGCGTTCTTCAATGACTTTAGCCCTAGAGATGTCAGTTGATTTGAAAGGAATACGCTGTTGGAATAGTAGTCATTCTGAGAACTATTTCAAATGTGAATGTTGAGGTAGATGCTGGATGGCATACCCACCCATTTCGTTGGTGACAGGGTTACTACTTTCACACGGATAACCCATACAAAGACTGGCCCAATGCATTTGGAGAGGGGCTACGGAAATCCCGAGAGGGAGACCTGCCCAATGCTGTCCTCCTGCTGGAGGCTGCCATCCTACAGGACCCACAGGACTCAGAGGTAAGAAGAGACGATCTGTCTCTACAGATACCTGGAGAGGGGTTGTATAGGAAAACCCATCTACAGACCTTCACTCCTCATCAGACCACTCTTGGTATTTCCCCAAATGCACACCGACTTGCTCAATTTAGGAATCGTTTACCAATCATACAAAGAAAGGAACCCTGATGGAGCACAAAATACTGCTAGGCCAGGGCAAGATATGACACACTGAAAGCTTTTGTTTACTACAAAATAGATGTCCCTGCTTTCCCATTTCTCTGTTGAAAAAAAGCAAATCACATTTGCATCTCGGAAAATACATGGGAATGTGCAGATTTATTAATAAAGATTATCCTTCCTTTGTTGCAAATTTTGTTCCAGACTTGTCTCCTCACTATGGGACACCTCAGCGGTATTTTATACATGTCATAAGCTCCTCATCTCTACTCATTTAAGCACAATTCGTTAATAGCAATTTGATGTACCACTAATTGAATTTCAATGTCACGACGCAAAATAATATCACCAATTTATCAAGTCAGAGTGCTCGGTGACTGCTACAGTAATATGTAAAGATGTTAAATTTGTGTGATAAACCCCAGAAAAGGCCCAAAAACAAGACATTGAAAACAAACAAAAAGCCCATCCTGGACTTCTAAATAAGATTCTATGTTTTGTGATTGGTACACTCATAAAATAAAAGGATTAGTTGTTCCCATTATCAGTTGACTGACAAAAGAGGTAGAATACAGCTTTTTATCTGTAGACCACATCTAATATTAACATACTAACATACTCTTAGCCAAACTTCTCAAATTGATTTAAATTTTGCCTCCTGAGTGCTTGAATGGACACTGTCTTAATGAGAAAAACAGGGGCCCCATAAATGCTGTAAGCTTCGGGAATTTTCTGTCTATAAGAGCCAATAAAAAATATTGTGTTCTAGCGTAAGTGTAGTTACATCATTCCCCATGTACCCAACTACACTTCTGCCCTGTCCAATCTGTTCAAAGCATTGTCCTTTCCAATGGTCCTTCCCTTTATTGTCCATATATAGAACCACCATTACCCGGTTTAGAATGCCATCTCACCTTGCTCACAAGAAACTGCAGCACTTCTGGATCAACAATCACTTCCCATGTCATATTATGTTGACCCTTCTCTCTGTCTTTGGTGTCTTATCTGTTCTTTAATAAATTCAGTCGTTCCCAAGACATTTGTCTGTTTGCCTCCTATGTGGCTGTTGAAGCAGTTACTTCTAACCCTTGGGCTTGGAACTCATTCATGGCTCTTCTCCGTTAACACTGAGTCAAGTGTTACCTCCATGCCTAAACCTTATAATGAACTGGGCCGTTGTAAATACCTGCCAGTCCTTCACAATTTCAAGAATTCTCTGGATGTTCCAGAGCGTTGATTGTCCATCCCGACAAAAACCCCAGCCTTAAAAATGTAGGGCTTGCTCTCCTTCATGGAGAATTTTGCATCAGTAACCAGGAACCGCAGGTTTTTCCTTTCACACATGCAATGTCTCAACCTGTTCCTCACAAGTTACACTACTCAGCTTGTGGGACAGGCCGTTATTGGCTCTTGCCTACAGCAAACTATTTGGCCTCCTTAGGGGTTGCCTAGAGACTTCTTCAACTTCAATCCAGAATGCAGAGGCTCAATCGGGATTCAGCAAATGTTTCCCCTTCTCATCGCCCTCCATTGGCTAGCTTTTGCAGCTCACCTGAGGTTCCAAACAGTGGCACGGAACTTCCAAACAGCTAAGGCCAAGCTTCTCATTCGCCCCTACATTTCCTCCTAATCTTAATCGAAAACTGTTAGTCTTTGGTAGTATCTTCTGTCTGGAGCCACAAATAAGAGCATGATTTGTCTCTGCTTTAATCCCTCAATCGAATGACACAAACGGCTGAGTCATCTTTGTGGCTATGCCTATGAATATTGCAACAGTTGTTTTAAACTTCTGCTTTATTAGTATTTTGTATTTTTTCTGGGTTCCCCTGTACTCGCCAGAGGTGAAATGACCGCTGAGCTTGTACATAAGAGAACTGATGAAACAGCCCTTTTTGGAACACACATCCAAGTCCATGACCCTTTTGTTTTGCATTTAACCCTATTGTCTTCCTAGGCTTGGCAAGTTTTGGGGACCACACAGGCAGAGAATGAAAATGAGCAGGCAGCTATTGTCTCCCTCCAGAGGTAAGTAGCATAATTTTCAATTAATTTCTGCATGTGACGTAAATGTGTTACAATGATTGGCTTACATACAGGAAGGTTCATAGTGACTAAAATTAGATTGTGTTAGATTGCTATTAAGTTTTCTCCTTAAAAAATGCACTAGTGCAAGGTTTCATACAGAAGGTGATAATGGCAGATAATCGATTCTACCTGATTTTAGAGTAAAAAAAAAATTGATACAGCCATTAGTGTGGAATAAGATAAATACACATTCACAGAGTTTCTGGAGGTGCTATGGTTCAGTGATTTCAATCATTTTTAATTACATATACACATAACCTTTGTGTTATTGATGGAAGGAAAATAAATGGCTAAACACACGTGAACCCTTTGTATGATGCTATCCATCTCAGTTAATTTATCAATGTGGTGATTTATTTGGGACCTTGGTGATTTCTGTCAGAATAAAGCTCCATGATGTGAAAAGTAAACAACACCTTTGTACAGAATCACCAGAAAGAGTAACAGGTTTATTTCAGGTTCACAGAGTAGTCAGGTATCTTAAAAATATAATTAACCCATACTTGTCAAATGGTTATTATGAGAAGTTTATTTAGCTTAACACATTGCACTGGATGAAGACTCAAGTGGAATGAACAATAGATAACAATAGTTTTTTTTAGAATCTTCTAGAAACTAGCAGATAAATAGGATGGTTTGATCATATAGAAGGTTCTGAGTTCAGTCCAGGCAAGTTCATTTACTACTGATGTCATCCAGTAAATTCCCTCCACATTTTGTTCACTTTTTAAAAATCCAACTGTCTTCTTAATCCAGTCTGGTCATGTGAATACTCTAATACATTTGTTCTTTCAAAATGACCTATTCTTGGAGCACAATTATCCTACTTAAATCTGGATTATATTCTCAATAAAACTCTACTTTTACAACTCCAAGGTAAAAATAAATTATGCTTTCAAGAAAGTTGGGATGTTCAACTAATCTCGCATGTAAATCATTTTTATGTGACCAAAATTGCATTTTGTATTTTATTAATGCCCAGTAATCCATTATGTACATACAATAATCTTTAAAGAACTAACAGTGACTAAATCTTCAGCGAGTGGTTCAGTACAATGTATTTTAATTGTTGTCCTATTCCACCATCAGACAGAGCTAGTGAAAGCAGAGGCGGCCGATCTTGACAACCAAAGCATTTATATTGAATTAGAAACCGCTATGTAGCATCTAATGTTTGTTTTACAATTGTTCGGATAATAATACTGTCGCGTCCGCGGTAAGTCCCGAAGGATTTACCGATTTTCTTTGGGATGGTAGTTGGAATGACAGTCTGGACACTCTTTGACCTTGTCTGCGAATGGCTTTATTTATTTTTTATTCGGAGCACACACGGTCCCTATGGGCGTAGGCCACGTCAAAACAAGCAACCCCTCACTCCTCCACAACTAACTCCCCTTTTCTTCCTCTACCAGCTCTCTTTTTAACTTTTTAACTCTTTTCACTATCCGCTCTCAACACTCTCCTCTCTGCACTTTCTCCTACTCTCTACGCACACCTCACGCCCTTACAATTGGGTAAAGTCTCCCCCCCCCCCCCCCACAATACGAACAGAGTGACATCACCACTGATACAAACAATATAGAAATTTCACATGTCAGATCTCCCATAGTGTATAAATTATACACTAGTCACAGAAGGAAGTGTACTCACAGAGAAGGAAATCGGACTATAGAAGAGAGTACGAATATTTCCAAATTAAAGTGATCATGTTTGGTTATGTTTAAGACCAAATCACTTGGGATGTATTGGGGTTGCTGGACTGAAGGGTATGAGATGAAGGGTCTCACAGACCTTGATCTTAAGTAACCGAGGACAACCCGATGCCCCCTAGGGGAGACCCTTTCTAATTAGTGCCTATCAGCCCTGCAGTCTTTTGAAGTGCAATCTGCTCTGCCTTTGTGTATGTGCAGGTGTCTGGAGCTCCACCCCAACAACCTTCAGGCCCTGATGGCGCTGGCAGTTAGCCTAACCAACACGGGCATGCGGCAGGAGGCTTGTGAGTCCCTGCTCAGCTGGATCCGACACAACCCCAAGTATAAGCAACTGCTGAAGGACAAGAGCCACTTTGGAGGCTCCCCAGGGTCTCAGTGCAGAACGTCACGTTCCTCTACAACAAGCAGGTATGGCAACAGTTTATACACTGTGGGACATACCATGGGTGTAATATATTTCCATGAGATATAGTCCTGATGAACCGTTTTTGCGGGGGCACCAATGGCCCCTGGAGTGCCACTAGATATACGACCTAGTATTTCCCTGGATAACTTTGGATGCACTGTGATACCGTATAACCATTAACTCCATACTCAGTACACCTTAATTTTTCTATGTCGCACCACTCTTTATGTAACTAAAATAAAGTAGTATAGTACGACTTTACTATGCCTTTGCACTTTTAATTCTGCAGAGTATACTGCTGACACATTACAGTTATATTTAGCCTGGTTCTTTGAGCACCTATTTTGTTTTTATGAAGCCAGTATTATCCCAGCTGAATATATGTTATTGTAATATTATTTCAAGGTCCTGTACCCACAGATATTGTGGAGACTGCATTAAAGAAGCCACTCGTGTTTTAATTTGCAAACACTATGTTGTGACTAGTGGGTTGGTATTATCGCATTACAATTTTTTACAACATTAATATTTCTCTCATTAAAGTTAAAAGGAACTGAGCACTCAACTCAACTTCAACAGAAATACAGGCATCATATAAATGCATTAACAACAACACAAGTCCTATGCAGTTGTAGCACCCTAAAGATGAGTTGAGTCATGACGCTTTGAAATAGGAATTAATATTAACAATTAAAGGCAAAACATCATCCATACCTTCTAAGAGTAAAGGAGCAAATAGGCAGAAGCAAGCTTGTTCACAACCAGCCCCTCTACAAAAGCCAACGCGACAGAACACTTCTCCCAGGCAACACCTTACCAAGCGTTAAGCATGGTTGTGGCAGCGTTATGCTATGAATCTGTTTCATCAGCTGAGAATGGGGGGCTTGTTAGTACTGAAGGGACAATGGACGCAGCGAGCTACAGTCTGCTAAAGACCTAAAAAATGTGACAGAAGGACAATGACCCAAAAGGCCAGAGCTACACTGTAGTGGCTCACAGATATCAAATTTATCTTATTTCACCTCAAGATTTGGTCAGCTTGAGCCTTCTAGTTTTTAATAAAAACTTGATATAAAAAACACAAACGTATTCAATTCAACGACATGGTCAGTCATAGGAAGCGTCTGAGTGTTTTTCTAAGGCATCGTAAATGTTATAGTACAGATGTCAGATCACTCACTAGATCAAGCTCTAGGCCACGGGCCTCTGACAGGCCTTTTTCCCTGTTGCTGCAGCTCACTACTGGTGGACGTGAAGGAACTCTTTCTGGAGGCGGCACAGCAGAACGGGGACACGATTGATCCGGACCTGCAGACAGGCCTCGGCGTGCTTTTCAATCTCAGCACTGAGTTCAACAAGGCCGTGGAAGCCTTCAACAAAGCCCTGTCAGTTCGACCAGAGGTGAAAGACACCAGCGCAGCACCGCGGCCAAGCTTGCTTAGCCACAAGCTTCCCATACCCAAAATGCATTTCTGACAGAGCAGAGCAGAGGCACACACAACATTTCACAGAAGCTCTGAACCACTTCTTCCCAACGTAAATGTTTAAACCTCAAGATCCATCTTAGCAAAGCTGTGGATCACTATATTTTCGGCCCGAGGTTGGGTCTACCCATCCTGAAACCTTGGGGACATCTTCACTCAGAGAAAATCCTTACAATGCTTGAGTGATGTTCTCCTGCTGAGGATTGCAAAGAGCACAATGATGACAGCTGATAGAGCTATCAGATGAGGTCCTTTCTAGTACATTTAGCAAACAGCGCATGCATCATTAACGTTTGAGGCAATTTTGTACTACACAGAACAAATAGTGAAACAGGCCAATTATTCTTTCCTTATATGATCTGTCCAAACTAATATCGCTACTATACATTTGACATGTCAGTGCTATTAGATAAAAGTAAATACAGGCGTGTTTGCCTGGTCTGTGTGTGATTGAAGACAGTGAGCGGTAATGTACGGCCTCTATTTAGCAGTTCTTTATTAAACAAAAATAGAGAACAAAACCACTGAAGACACTGAGTCTGGATACAAATAAATTTGTGTTTCATCCTTAGAAACTGAAAATAACTGGATTAATGAGTAACAGCATAAGAAAACTTAAAACCAGATTTTCTGTCCATCAAAATAACAAGACAGAATTGAAAGAGTTTTCAGTCTAACAAACAAGAGAAATCTCCCAGCAGCACTGTTGCTGTCAATTGTGAGTGCCTGAGTGTGGTCTCATAAAGGGCGTGCCCTCTGAGCTTCTTGTCAATCTGGACCTGCTCTGTCCCACAGGCTGGGTGCCATAGTATTCAAGACATGAGTTAAACATCGTAAAATCCTGCTGCACATTCTCGCCTGAATTTCGATTATTGGGGAAATTGCAACTGGCAATACATGTAATGCACAAAACAAAGGGAAAAACTAAAACAACATTTTCTAATTGAAACCCATTTCTGGATTGACATTTGATGTTGGAAACCCATTTCCCTCGGTCATTAAATCCATATAATAAAATCCACACTCTAAAAGAAGCTTCACTTCTGCATGCCCTCTGGGTGTTCTCCAGGACTATTTGCTTTGGAACCGCCTGGGGGCCACACTGGCTAATGGAGACCGCAGTGAGGAGGCAATGGATGCCTATGCCAAGGCCCTGGAGCTGCAGCCTGGGTTCATCAGATCCCGCTACAACCTGGGAATCAGCTGCATCAACCTGGGAGCGCATCGGTCAGTTTGGGCAGGGGACAGAGTGCAGAGCTGCAAATATCAACATGCAGTGTACAGCATCCAGAGTGACACACTGTCCTTGTTCCTGTCTCTGTTGTGATCATATTTACAAGGCAATAGCGTGTGGGCTGTGTGAGTGCTACTGATATATACGCGTGCAAAATGGAAATCAGATCCCTTAATCTTTCTCTAGCAAATCTAAATACACCCATTTATAGGCATTATGTTTCGTTGTATCAAATATCGCAATACTGAGATGACTTG
>JAOYSI010041242.1:13074-28140 GCA_025775065.1 Hiodon alosoides
CTCTAGCAAATCTAAATACACCCATTTATAGGCATTATGTTTCGTTGTATCAAATATCGCAATACTGAGATGACTTGGGTTTGCCTCCTCAAAATCAAATTCTGTGTGCTTGGCTCGCTTGTGCGTATCCATGGGTGGGGAATCCCAATGATTTTAAGGGTCTTTGCTTGTGTCACTCTGAATATGTAGCAAACTGTGTTTGAAATGATGTTATTATGAATACTCCCGCACCTAGCTGTCGCCTAATTACACCTGTATGCACTTAATTTCATTGCATAAATTACCATGCAAAAAGGTGCTCTGCACAAGATTGAATTTTTAATTGCTTGCTTCTCAATGTCACTGAAGACTCGCCACTTAGCTACAGTACTTTAATACTGTACCCCTCTTCTCTGACAGGGAGGCAGCGAGTAACTTCCTGACTGCCCTGAATTTGCAGAGAAAGAGCAGAAGTCGACAGTTCTCTCACCAGGTAATGTCTGGCAGTATTTGGGCTGCCCTTAGAATAGCCCTCTCCATGATGGACCAGCCAGATCTCTTCCAGGCCGCAAACGTAGGGGACCTGGACTTACTCATGAGGGCCTTCAACTTGGACGCTTAAGCGGGATCCTTTGATGACGAATAAAACATCCAAAGCTGCATACATACATATTTAAAGATATATATTCAGATTTCTTATTCTCTGTATGGAACTAAGCATTTTTAACGCACACTTATGCAGTCCTAGGATGTGCTTGAAGAGAAACCGTGCTGGATTTGCACTGCAGTTTTGGATCTTCCCAAGGAGCGCGTTCAGATGGAGATTTTGCAAGTACGGCTTAGATAATACTTCCGCTGGAGGAAACTTAGCCGGTGTAATTGCAGTATGGCGTCAAAAAGTACCGTTCGCAGGTCTAATTATTTTGCACTTGATTTGATTCGCATCAGATTACTTCCAGCACCCTTAGATGATCATTTACTATCAGAGAAAAGGATCAATTTGTTTAGACTTAATAAAGACTACCTATTTGAATTTTCGTTATTCTAATTGTAAGTCTAATGAGGACCCTGTGAGCACCGGATATTTTGAATTTAAGGCACAAGGGTTTTTATTCAGGGACTTTATTTGACGCACTTTGAATGTGCATGACAGGCAGGAGCAAATTGAATGATACATCGTCATAGTATTGGCTAACCTCCTTCGGCTTCCCGGGATCTTCGAACCAAAGTGTGGAGCCTTTCTGAAACTGCATGCCGGTAGTATGGTTGATTGTTGAATTGCACTAAATACATACAAGGCGTTCGTTGGCATTAACTTGTGTGTTCTCGTCTTAGACTCCTTTTTCTTATTTTTGAGCCCCTACACAGGGAATCTTTTTGATGGATCTCATCTGCAGTGTCTTGTGTTTCAAAATGATTTACCCTTTAAAAAATACGTTTTTCAATGTTCACATTTTTGGTCGGAGATTATCAAGGCGGCATTGTGGCCGTTATCCCCTGTGTGTCCACCTCATTGTTGGTCAGATCTGTTCATTGTCATAACTGTCAGCAATACTTTATACAGCGGTGTTACTACTACAAATTAAGACAAAAACTGTACCTTTTGTCTATGTCCGGTTTCTCAAAATGGGTCAGTTTTCTAATCGGCCAAGTCTGTGGTAAATTTTTTGTTTGTTTGTATTTAAACAAAAATAACACAGTGACTGGCAAAAAAATAATAATAATATTTTTGAAATTGTTGAATTTTGAACTAAATGCTTACCTATATTGCATACTAATGTAGATCACATAGCGATGTGTTGATTTAGAATGTGAAATGAAAAATCTCTTTTAAAACTACCTTCTTAACACCTCAGGTGTGATTAGCTGAGAGCATGCTCCAGAAAAATATTATCTATAAAGGCCGCATGCTAGATAAGTACTATTTTTGAATGCCCGTTCATTTTTATGCATGGAATTTACAAGCAATTTGCTGTTTTTTTCTCTGTTTATATACATGAATATATAGTAAAGTTTAACAATAACAATATTTGTCATTGTAATGCACTTTTGGTCTTTATCTATATTAATTACCTAAATAAATAACAAATTAAAGGAGTACTGTAAAATAAAAGCAAAATACTACACTACATCGTCTATTCTCCCAATATATTTGAATTATAAAATGTCAAGTTTCAGGTATATTATATGACAGTAGTCTTTTAAAATAAATTTTTTGCAATAGAGACAGCCTAGAGTGTCTTCTTTATGCTTTTATGTTTGGGCTTGTGCTGATGTAGCCTTCAATAGGCTCATTCTCCAGCAAATAGAGCCTCAAGCTCCTGTGCCTGCCCTCTCATGTTCTGAAAAACACGATAATAAGCCAGCAAAATGAAATTGCTCTTTAAAGCACTTCAAAATATGTATTGGATTTTTTTAAATTAAAAAGAAATGCTCAATAGCTCAAGTATTCCCTATTTATTCTATTCATTATTTAATTAATGGCCACTGCTTTGGAGAACTGCTTTCAGAAAATGTCAGAATGTTTTTGTTAATTTTCTTGTATCACACCACGGTAATTATTTACCGAGCTGGAGTTCGCTGGTTCAAATCCAGCTCATGTCTTGACTGTGAGAGGGAAAGTGCCACCTGGGCTAGGGTGAGTTAAATCAGCAGGGCTCATTTCAGTCTGTCATAAAAACATACCCTACCTGTTTCCTGTGCACCAACAGGCTGGCAGTACTGCAAAGAGGGACATGCCTCTCCTCCAATCAGTGCTAATCCTCTCGTGTGAGCTGTGTAGAATGCAGTGTGGAAAATTGATTGGTGACTTAATGGCAACTAGGATTGGAGAAGACTAACCGTTTTTCCTTACACTCCCTGCGTGTGGTAGTGAGAGTTTAAAAAAATAAACCAAACACAATTGTTGATTTCAAATTGGCGAGAAAAATTATGAAAAATAATTGTCATTTCCAAATTTATAAAAAAGAAAAAAGAAATTATTTAATTTGCTGGCGATTTAAATTCTAGTTTCTATTTTATGTCCTTACTGTGTCACCTGTAGTAAACCTATGTTTTTTGGTTTTTTGGTTTGTTTTTGTGTAGTTGTTATTCTTAATATTCAGAGCAGACCGTCCGAGTGGCTCGGTCGATAAAGATGTTAGCCTGAACTTGGACTGACAGGTGTGAATCCAGATCCTGTAATTGGCCGATTTTGAACAGGAGTGTATGATGGCAGTGCACAATTGGGCGACCGCTGCCCAGTCTGGAGAGGGTGTGAAGGAATCAGCAGTACTTCTCTCAGCTCGTCACAAACGAGTCTCTCCTGATGTCGTCTGGTGTGCCTTCAGGCTGCCAGAGACATCGAGAGGGCGTGTCTCTTCTCCAATCAGCGCTCAACCTATCCTGCAGGCAGTGTGTAAAGAAATGAGTGGCTCAAAGGCAATTGGATTGAAGGAGACCAGCCGTGCTTCCTCACCCTCCTCGAGTGTGGGGGTAGAAGTCAAAATGTGTTTTGACAACTGGCCATTCCAAATTAGGTCAAAGGTAAAAACACCCTCTCCCAAACGACTGGTTGAAGTTCTGAGAAAGCAGTCAATTATGATGCCACACAAAATGTACATTAAATGGCATGTCTTTTTCAAATTTCAAAAAAGTTCTTCTTCCCAATTGTCTACAACCCACAACCACTCGCGTTTCCCCACCACCATTTCATTACCTTCATTACCTACCTAAAAAAAAAAAAAATCACTCAAAATAAAAATGTAATAAGCCTGTGAACATGAGCCATTTCATAACATTCTTAACCTTCTTCTGCTTCCTGGGATCTTCAAACCATTGTGTCGAGACTTTCTGAAACTGCATGTCGTTTGTATGGTTTAGTCGTTAAATTTTGATTGAATTGCAGTAATTACATTGCAGAATTGACTGGGTCATTATTGACTGTTCTGTGTTTTTGATTTTTTTAAATATCTTATTTTGTGTCTATTCCCAGGGTAAGGGATGTTTTATTAATTAATGTATTTATTAGTTTAAAACGTATGGGTCAATGAAATGCATGAGAATCCTGTTTGGGATGGCATGCAGAGGAGTTCCCCAGCTCATTGGCTACTGCTCTGCAACAGAAACTATTCGTCAGAGATTTCACATTTCTCTGGCTTTGTTTTTTTTTCCCCAAAGTTACCTGCCACTCAAATATTGATATTCAAACCATCGTAGTACGTACAAAAAAAATTAAGCTTTGAAACGAGTCGAAGAGCAAAATACTCAATTTTCCAATAAGACCTAAGTTTACTGTCACTTTGCAAGAACTTAGCTCTAGTGAACGACAACGGTCAATAGTATCTATTAAACGGACGGAATATAGACACCACGTTTTACTTAATCAACAGCCCTAATTGAGTGCTGTCAAATCAAGCCCCCCATTACAGCTTACATAAAGAAAAAAGGACTTTC
Source organism: Hiodon alosoides (assembly GCA_025775065.1). Taxonomy (NCBI): domain Eukaryota; kingdom Metazoa; phylum Chordata; class Actinopteri; order Hiodontiformes; family Hiodontidae; genus Hiodon; species Hiodon alosoides. The sequence goes on from JAOYSI010041242.1 coordinate 17,488, forward strand.
ACCATTTCAGAAACGCATGAATCAGTCAAATTAAATTAAACTCTACTATATGCTTGGCCATCATTCATATGACCCCCTGGTGTTATCTTAAAACAAACATATCAATAGTTCCAGGGGTGGCCAACTCTGGTTCTTGAGGCTACAGCCCTTCAGGTTTTAGAATTGCCTTCTAATTGGCAATCTTTTCAAGCTTTTCTCCTGATTTAGCACATTTCCGTAAAATATAATACAAGAGATAGATATAATTCATTTTTTAAAATTCTATATTCTATTACGTGGCTCTATACATGGATAATTTACGTTTGCTTTCCCTAGGTTGCAATTTTTTTTTTTTTATTCTCCCAGTTTCTGTAGAATAGACTAGCTAAAGTCCAGTGCTCAAACGCCTGGACCAGAATATTAAAAAAAATAATAATTTAACTAATAAAAAGTACCAGACCACACTGTAGCGAGTCTCTCCACTGCTCCACTAATGAATGCAAGGACAGAAACTAGATCATTAAAACAAATGAATACGAGTAAAACATTATCAAGTTAATTGTTTATTGAACTATCCTAATATCACAATGCAGCACCAATTGATTTTTTTTTTTCCAAACAAGTTTCCCATTACTGAAAGATCACAAAAGAAATGAATATTGATATTTAAATTGATTTTTTTCCTTCGTGACACTGAGATTGGGATAAACACAGTTCAGCCAGTTTTTTAAAGACTTATTAAAAAAAATTATAATAATTCAACCTGAAATAATTACAATGGAGAAACCTTAACAACAATTTGGCACAAATCTGGTTCGTAAAAAGATGAGTCAATAAAAACAGGTGAGATACAATTGAACTATAAAAACACAAACACAGTGGTGCATGTGCTGATTAAACAAAAAGGGGATAACAAGGATGGAAAGAGTGAGGTATAGCAGGCAAAATGTAGGGCAAACAAATGACTCTGGATCAGTCAACAGTTTCATAAATACAGCAAGACAACCAGATGAAACCCATAACGTCTGCTCAGCAGGAAAGAGACATAGGAAAGATTTTTAAAAAAAGAAAGAAGAAAAAAAACTAGTTAACTGCCAAAGGGATAATAAAAATACATGGTTTGCATAGGAACATCTGCAACTCTTATTAAAACCAATATGCACAGCAAAGTGTTCAAAAAGGAGGAGGGTGATGCAATAAAATGTGAAACCGCTTTATTATAAGTAAGCAAATTAATATTATATTAATTTTCCAGAAACAGGAATCTGCAGGCAATAGTTCAGTATTTTGAATTCTGAACAGATGAATATGTGCAAGAATTTTTCTTGAGCAAAGCCAAAAGTGATCATGCCAAAATAGTTATAAACTGTGAACTGGATGACCTGTCAAATGGTCATACATTAAAGTAGATAGATTTTTCTTTGGTACAAAAAAAACACACAAAAAAAAAAAAACATAAAATGTCTCAACAAATAACACCTCATATTAGTTGCCTTTGAGAATGAACTTTTTGGACATTTAATAACAGTGAGCCCCGTAAGAATTACATTCAGTAGGTACAACAATGTCTCTTACAGATCCGCTCAGTAGCTTAAAGAAAGCAAAGGTTTAATTAATTAACTGCATATTTTTCATGAGAACAAAAGCATTTCCAGTCTTGGCATATAGCTACACTAATTAGAAACCAAAAGAACATGCTGTGTTCACAGGTGCATGTTTGCACAATCCGTTTTAAAGGCTTTTTAAGGTGAAAATATGCAACGTCAGCATTTAATTAATGCTGAAAAGACCAGGTCAGGAGCCGCGGTATTTGTTGCCTGTCAACTTTCTTGAAGAAACTAAAACTTCTGTGACTGAACATCAAAAAATGATTTCCTTTTTTTGCTGAATTTCACATCCGCAATTGTTACCGGTTTATGTGTGCGACATTGAATTGTCAACCAACCCAACCTCCTCATAGATGAGAAAATTTTTAAAAACTAATGGAAATGAATATGATGGGACAGTCTTTTATTAAACACCTTTAACTCCTAATGAGCCTATCATTACAGCCATGATTATGGTTTCCCTTTGTGACACAAGTGATGATTTAACAGAATGCAACATGGAAGTAAAGATTTTTTTCAGGGCGTTCCTACTACAGTATCGTGTCAGAGGATTCAGGTAATGGTTCACCTTTTTTAAAGTACCATATGTCAAAAGTATCCCTTTTGTATTTTAAGGTCAGGATGCGAGAGCAGTCAAACCTTTGGTTTAAAACCTCACTACACTTCCACGGTCCGTCGTCACATTCAGCTGAAACAAGGGGCCGATCTGGGCAGTGTGTGCAATCTGGTTTTCCATTTCAAACAATATAAAGGCTGCTGTTTGAATGAAAGTGCTTTTGTGTGAAATAAATACAGCGCGCTGATAAAAGAGCTCCCACCGGATACCCTTTCTAAGTTCTTTCCAGTCGCGCGGCAAGTCGTCGACTCAGCCTTAGATTCAGTTTCTAATATAGTCAGAATTGTGTGAGATCCGAGCTATCCTTCAGAGGATATATCAAACGTCATATCACTAACGTATTCAAAGGAGCAGGATGACTTTACGCCCCCCTTTTCCCCATTCCTGTTGACAACAGTGCATTTCGCTTTATATTCGGCTGCCTTACTTAACTCAATGAATTTGCTAAGTGTTTGCAGCAGCGCTGGCTATGTTTCATAACCAAAGCAATGCTAAAATACTCCTTAACACAAGGTTCAAATATTCTCTTGTCTCAACCCAGTGCTCCAAAGCAACTGGCCACTGAAGTGCATTGAAAAGGTATAACTATTAGCATGGTAATTAAATACTTGACTTGATGCTTTGAATGATATGCTTTGTGCTCGAGTTCAAACCCTCCATGAAAACGTATGCTCTTCAGCAACCATCAGTAACATTGTTATTTGCTCCTGGTTCTGGAGGGCCACAGTGTGTGGGTTTTTCAGTTTCCTTTAAAAATGTAGTGTCCAGTACAAGGGGGGGGGAGTTAAATTAACAGAATTAAGACAATAACTAACAATAAACTAAAACTAAGTCCTCTGCAGCCCTCCGGTGCAGGAAGTGAACAATAACATTTTACTATGAAATGTTGAAACATGGATTGAAGGCATTGAAAATTAAATTTAAGATCCAATAAGTAATACTGTACATATAAGGTTACCAATTCAGTAACCAAAATTGCACACATCTCCTCTGTACCTCTACTTTTGCCAAATAGCTTCTTTTTTTCTTCTTTTTTTTTTTAAACAAAGTTGCAAATCCACATTATTTCACCACACATTTCCTCATTTTGATCACATATTAAAGTTTTGCTTTTGCTGGGTCCACAGACCTTTCTTCGTTTTGGTGGTCTGGTTTCATTACTTCCTGTTGGAGCATTCATTCCTTGGGGGTAGAGGACTGCGGTTCTGCGAGATTGGTTTGGGCGGTTTGGGCCTAACTGCTAGACAGCCTATGATAAAAGTAAATGTAGCCCAATTCCTTTGGAGGCCTCTCTGACAGACAGACTTTGTGGTCGTTGTAAATCACCCATCTAGGAAAGAAATGGCCACAATTTCTAATTGTTCGCAATACCAACGGCAGGTGTGAGTTGTTGAGCACAATTCACTAAAAAGAGCAACACCAGCTGCGGCCTTACCTCCCTTCCTTTTTGATATGGCATACATAATGCCCAGACATAGTTGACACTCCCATATGGCTAATAAAAGCGAAGAGCTCGTATCCTGTAAAACAGAATTTATTACATTTTTATTTAAAGAGCCGCTTTAGCAACACTCCTTACAAGGGCAGCCTTAAAAACTTTAAGATGGAAAAAAAAAAGAGTTTAAGGACAAATTTTTATCATATCTACTAAACCATGGCCATATGAAAAGATGTGATTACACACGGCAATAACGCATGCATTAATGACTGAACCGTCGTTTTGTCAGTCTTTTAATTAAGTATACAGAACCGAATTCAGACACATGACTATGTGTCTTACAAACTCTGACAAAAAATGCTAGATAATCCAGAATTGTTGTTCTCACTAGATGTAAAGTCTGGAAATTAATGTTTCCCTGTAGCTCTGTCATTGAGGACATTTTCTGTTTTCATAGAAGAGGATTTGCATGAAGATTATTCTATATTTAAAAATATCCACTGTATTTGTACTGACAAATTATTGATATAGATTTTACTAGATTTTGTTTGTAAAAAGATTCATTCAGATCACAAAACTAAATGTTTAGTGTAGTTCTTTTGTTTAAAAGGTGTTTATGCTACATGTTTTCTTGTTAAAAAATAAAAACAACTAAGGACTGATTATTAGTTTTTAAATGTCTATAAATCCCATCTGGACATATCTCTAGGCTGCTAACCTTTAGCTCAGGAGTCTCTACAAGGGCATTAACTCATAACTAAGGCCAAGCTGAAACACACACTGACTATATCTAATAGGGAATGTTCCTTAGACCACATTGGCCTGGTTGGGAGTGTTGCCATAGGCTCCTAAGTCAACCTCTGCAGATGTGGTGCACAAGAAGGGGCAGCCTTAATTGGAGCACTGAATCACTCAGATTCCTACAGACAAGAGAGCAATCACAGAAAGGACTTTGGGTGGCTAAAAGGGTTGCTTTTAGAAATTGTCTCTTCTTTTCCTTGTGATGAATACGAATTACAGGTCTTGGTCATGGATTTCTGGTCAAAAAGCTATGCTTTTAATTAATAATTAGCAGACATCTCAAGTAAGGAGACTTACGGCCAGGTCCGTCTTTGACCCTGATTCCTGAAGAACCCTGGTCTGAGGACAGCGTGGAGTCGCTGTGGGCGTTGCCGTTGGCCATTGGAAAGGCGTTGTCGTTAGGCTCTGTGTCAGCCATGTCGGACGCAGTCTCACTCTCCTCCTCGCTGTTAGGATGGATGAAGATCCAGTCCAGGGCCCGCTCCAGATTGTTGTTCTGAAACCCAGAGCCAATGCACGGATAGTTCCACAGTCTATGTTAAGTCAGTTGATAACTAAAAACCCAAGTGAATTTGACATCTCTTGGTCATCATCTGCTGGAGACCAACATATAAACATGCATGGATGTTTATGAATACATTTTGTTTTAAATTCTACTTAGGAGAACTTTTATTAACTTAAAGAAAGGGCCTCCCAAGACAGAGCTGCTTAATTTATTTATTTCCATTGCATAGCGCGAATAGAAATAAAAGTGTATTTTATTTAAGAACTTTAAACCAGTGGGTGCTTTCACACTCCAGTACACCACTAGCTCTGATCCCCAAAGGTGCTAATGGAACTGTGGTCACCCTTCGTTTAGCCCGGGTCTTAATGCTGAAATCATTCAGGATTCTGGTTCAGAACAGATGCTAGCCCTGAAAGTTAATTGAGATGGATAGCATTTTCCTTTTCTTCTTGTTTGGAGGAGGTGAACACTTCCTGCTGCCACAGGGCTATTATTGGAATGCCCATCAGACTCCCACTGCTTCACACCTCCTGGGCCATGAAATCCTGAACAATAATTGCATTGCCTGGTGCTGTACCGGGCTAAGCTTAGTTCTCGGGACTCTCAGTGGGCTAGCATTCATACTTTTGCATTAAAAGCACAATTGAAAATTATCACAATACTTTATACAATTATCGTTGAATGAATATCACAATAATGTTATGCAAATGTACACTTTTTGTGCTTTTCTAGTTTTTTAACCCAATCTCAGGAGCAAAGGGACTTATTTTCCATGTATAGTAGAACACGTGGTTCTATTCAATTATTTTTGGGGTATTTAAAAAAAAAAAACACTGTCGCATTTATACTGAACTGCATCAGGAACTGATAATACAATAAAAATGTTACTAAAGATAAGACAAATAATATGCAACTAAAGTTTTATGCACCGCTATTTCACAGAACTCTGGTAGATCAAAATGGTCCCCAAAGCGGACGTTTGGTAGGATTGATTTTAAGGGTAGCATGTAGCATCAATGAGCGTCTCCTGCAGTTTACAACGGCTGCTGCACACTTACAGTCGCTTTGAGTGCCCTGATGGTCTGGTGTCTTGGGAAGCCCATGGACGTGAGGATGGCGACACTTTCCTCTGGCGGCTGGCTATCTGTGGAGGGTGCCAGGACTGGACTGGAAGGTCCAGCTTCAGTGTAGGAGGGCAACACTAATGGCTCCGCAAAGTCTGCAGGAGAAAAAGCATGGAGAAACCTCCCATTACAGTGACAATATGTGGATACACAGAGCTTAATATGTCCGACAACAGTCAAGGTTTACCGCTGTGAACCCAAACATTTGATATGGACACATGATATGGTCATTCAGTTATGACAAAGGGCTGAGATGAGAATAAAAAAAAATGTGCTCAAAGCTCTCGTTACAGTTACTTTGACTGTCAGCATTACAGCTTAGTTTGGGTGAGAATAAACCAAACAAACTACCAAAGGGCATATATTATAACACTTAATGAATCACATTAGTCAAAATGTGTTCAAGGAGGTTAAAACCCACTGTTTGTACTGCAGGAATCATCCTTTATCCAACTTTGACCAAACAGGAGCTAAAAACAGACAGTATTTGAGATGATGAGCAACCTGACACATAAAGAGCTTTGCTTGAAGTCAACAATTCAGCTTGGAGGAGGTTTAATTCGAATCTGGGGATGCATACCCTCCCGGGGTGTTGGGAAATTGCAGATATATTGACTGCAGCAAAGTGTAAACAACTTTTAATCCACCAGGATATCTCAAGTGTTTCAAAAGACTCATTAGTCCAAAACCTGATCTTATTGCAAGATAATGATCAACAGTACAGTGTGGGAATGATTAAAACCAATTTGCTGCCAAGAAAGGATATAGATCCCTTCAAGGGTATGAAATGGCCCCTCAATACCCAAATATAAATACTGAAATTTGGGGACTTTTGGGCATAAAAAGTAAAAATAAAGACAGATTTTTTTGAGAGGTCCTGGACTGCCATTTTGGGGAAAAGCTCATTGTAAAATAATTTGAAATTCTCCCTATAGAAGTTTCACTATTTTTTTCACTGGTCTATCACTAAGTACAGTGTTTAGAAATCTGATTATTTAAATACAATATTCTTTTGTCAAAAAGGAAGCATTTGGAAATTTGCATACACATGTTATACATATTAGATTGTTTTGCCATTACAGCCCAGACTGCACATGCCTTCACAGTGTTGATATTTAAAGACTCAGTTTAAGCTATCTTTACCAAATACCAAACGGGTCTCATGAATTCCGCTTCCGTTACCTGCTATAGACTGCGGCTAGAATCAGCAAACTTAATTACTTTTGACATATCATGGTCATTGGCTGATTGCATTAAGTCCATCAATGTTAAAAATTAAGGACTCTGGCTGACGGCAGAACATGATTTATATCTCAAACCACAATGCATACAAACGTGAGGTATTTATTCAAACTCAAAGCCAGGTTGTGAGGGCCGTGTCTGCTCTATCCTGAAGCTAATGCAGTCAGGGACTGAAGCTAAGGCAGTCAGGTGAGGGCGAAAGCCTGGAGACCACAGGACATCCCAGGCCACCAAGGAATTGAAGGTGCAGTTTTACCACATCAGTGAACAGATCCGTGGATGAACAAAGGGCCATGTTTCAGCTTAAAGATTTCACAACAGCAACAGAGAGATGATGGGAAGTCCTCACACCACTTGGCTTCTGACCCTCCTCGACAAGAAGAGCGGTGCATCTCTCGCGCGAGATGTACGTTACAAGAGAATATTGCCCAGATCTTACACAAAAAAACTTGCTTTGGTAATCAAAGGGTTAATCAAATTACCCTGCTGTCAAATAACCCCATATATTTTCTTTAAGACGAAAAACGAACACAATGTTTCTGATTGGTTACGCCCAATCAGGTTATTGCTTTGTCTGTCAACATTAAATCAACATTAATTTAATTTAACATTAGTTAATAAACAAATTAGGAAAAGCTCATCTCCTATTTTGTTAAAAACCATACATGATCCAGATTCTTTACGAGAGTTTTTGTCAAGACTGTAGTAAGAAAAAGCTTTTAATACTTCTTGTACAAGAGGAGGGCAGTCATACAGAAATCTATGACCCACCCAGTTCTCAACCATACATACCCACCTTATATTACATAGCGTTTTTCTGACCTTCCCCCTGTCAAACTACATGCTACGCTCACTCATTTAAGGATGAAAACGTGTGGTCACAAGTATGCTTTATCAGGATTTTCATAACCCACATGTGATAGACTGACCCCTCTATTCAACGGGCACAAACCAACGCCCCGTGGGACACACTGGAAAGGTTTGTGTGCTGACGAGCATAATGCGGGTTGCCAGAGAGAAATAATCGCTTTTTGCTGACATGATAACGAGGACATGAGGCGAGATAAACTTATTTAATTCAGCAGCGCATTTTTAACGTTGTCATTTGTGGCTCAGGATCACGTGCAGTCAGTGCTTCTGTACAAGACATAAAACTGTTTTTAACAAGGAGTAGGTACAAAGCCAAAGTGGTGCTGCCTTCTGGTGAGAAATGATCTGATGTTAAGCCCGGTTACAGCGACACACTTAAACCCACAGCTCCCATTAGGAGCAAGAGGATCTTGGCTGTCCCCTGTGAGGCAAGACTCACCAGGCTCCTCCATGTGGGCTATGATCCAGCTGAAGGCCATCTCAGCCCCCATGTTTCCTGTGTAGTACACAGCCTTCCGACAAGCCTCCAGGGGAAAGCCCATCTCTGCCAGCTGCATCACTGAAGACTCGTCTATTTCTGGAGCTGGAAAAGACAAAAATATAAAATAAGGAATATAATGCATTAGCACAAAAGCCAATTCTAAATTGGGCAGAAAACACTACAAATAATAGGGAATTCTAAATCTTAAAAAAAAAAAATATATATATATATATATATATACACACACACACACACACACACACACACACACACACACTATATATAATTTGCATCAAATTCCTTTACAACTATGGGGTCCTCTAAAGTTCCTCATCAAAATTACTTTTAAGAACATTCTTTAGACAGTGTCTAAGGTAATCTATTTCAGAAAAAGGGTAGAGAAAAGGGAAGTCAATACTTACAGTCCAAACTAGCCATTGAGCTGTCTGGAAATAAAAACAAAGCAAAAAGGTTAGGTTTAGGTTTAGGATCAAACCAAAACAACATAGTTGTTATGTAACTACCAGTTTTGAAAAAGTGAATATATCAATATACACATAAAAATTGTGTTCTGTGTCTGGATTGCAGTAATCAGATGTGTAGATGAAAAACACACCTGACACAATGTTGGAGTTTAAAAATATTATTAATTGTGAGTATCTTCTCAGCTGTGTGAACTCAACTGTGATGCACTACTGTTCCTCTCTACACTAATGCCTTATACCAGACCTAAGAAAGCTGAGTTTGGTAGTTAAGTAAATTCATTAAATGTCACAGCTACATGCTTTCAGGAAAAATTCAAAGTTAAGTTAACAATATTTCAAAGATTTAAAAGCAACAAAAATACTTGCACTAAAATATATAATGCTAGCCAAATACGGGGTCAAATTAATTAAATCAAAACAGAAGTACTATTCTTTCAAGAAGACACTGCTCTGTGATCCTTTAATTTTCTTTAAATTAATACATTAAGATTGTGTCGTATTTATTTTCTACTGGTGAAGTTTACTAACCATACTATATTAAATCCCAAAGTAACACTGAGTTCAGCAGCTGAGTTTCTATTGTCAATGATTCAGGCCCTGTATGCATTGACCATGTCAGAACTTATCAGAACAGAATAAATCACTAAAACGCGTCAAATATGTCTTTAACTAATGTAAAGTGACACGCATTTTGGAAGGACAAAATGCATATTCTTTGAATAATCAGTCTTTTGTGAGACCTGCTGAGTTCTCAAAGGGGTAATTGGTAAATTGTGATTTATAGGCTTTTCAAAGGACAACGGGAAGGGGTATTAGATTTATGTAGGTCGCGTAGGTAATGCAGAATGAATTACGTCGCCTTTACACCCACCAAATTTGCTCACTATAATCTATAACAGGGACCATAAATAGCTCATAAGACACTTCCTCACAGGCAGAGCAATTATAGCCACAAGACATACAGATCTCTGCAGGTTTATTTTCCAGGGAAAAAAAACAACTCTGGAAAATTGTTTGTGTAACTTCAGAACGTCAAGAAAACTCTTTCACAGTGGAACTACTATAAGGGGAAAAACATTATATCTATATATATATACATATATTTATTTTATCCTTGCCAGGGATCAAATTTATATTAATCTAATATTATATACAGCATATACACTCGCCAGACACTTTATTAGGTACACCTTGCTAGTACCGGGTTGGACCCCCTTTTGCCTTTAGAACTGCCTTAATTCTCCTTGGCATAGATTCAACAAGGTGCTGGAAACATTCGTCATTCGAGTTTTTGGTCCATATTGACATGACAGCATCATGCAGTTGCTGCAGATTTGTCGCAGCAGACATCGAGACTCATCAGACCAGGCAACATTTTTCAAATCTTCTATTGTCCAATTTTGGTGAACCTGTGCAAATTGTAGCCTCAGTTTCCTGTTTTTAGCTGATAGGAGCGGCTCCTGGTGTGGTCCTTGCTGCTGTAGCCCATCTGCTTCAAGGTTCAA
>JAOYSI010041253.1:0-24617 GCA_025775065.1 Hiodon alosoides
CCGAAACCGGGGGGGGGCGGAGAGAGAGAGAGAGAGAGGGAGGGAGGGAGAGAGAGAGAGAGAGAGACAGTGAGAGAGTAGAGACCAGCTCTGCCTGGGACAGTAGATTAAACCAGATTTAGAGATTTAAAAAAGCAAACTGCTGATAGAATCATAATCCTTGGACAAGACACTAAATCTGCCCTCAGGGATGTACGCATGTAATAGCACCACCCTTAATGAACACATTGAGATGCAGTGCCTTTAAGGCACAGTAAGATAACAAGCCGTTTGAATTGGACAGCAAGAGATTCCTTTCCAATCCTCACCGCCCCCAGGGGCATCTTCTTTATTAGACTGGAACAACAATCACTGGAATCTTCTAACCAGGCTCATACCCTGGGCCTAAGTGGAGGGCCAGATGTTTCCACTCTGTGTCTCCCTCTGGGTTCCACTCTGCACTCTGTTCACCCAGAAGTCAGCAGGGGACTTATCTCTCCCCCGCTGTCTACAGGTCCAAGAGGAGCGGCTTCTGGTCGCCATCGAGGCCTGGTGACGTGGATGTGTCCCTACGCACAGGAGCACACAAAGGATGACTTCCTCCACGGAACCCCCCGTTTCAAATCCTTTTTTCCCATCTGCACACACGGCACACATGCTGCCCGACGCCTGTCTGCCTGTCACTGTGCCTCAGTCAGTCAGAGTGTAGGGTGCACTGCCAGTCAAGGAAAGAGGGTCCCGTGTGAGCCATCCAGAGGCAGATGTATTGTTTCGATAACCATCATGAAAACCGGAGTCGTCTGTAAACAACAAAGAAGTATCAAAGCCCCAAAAAAACAAGCCGTACTGAGGACAACCGCACGCAGTCTCAAACTCAGTTCTGTTTAATAAACCAGAAGTGAAACCAGTGACTGGACCTCACCACAGGACTGCGGGAAACTGGGACAACGTGGGGAATTCTGCTTGGGGACAGAACTTTGCCATACAAACTCTACACAAAGCTAGTGGTTGACAGGGATTTCATCCATTTTGTGAAAGCAGGTCTCCTGAGGTTGTTTCGTATAGTTCTGCTTTAGCAAACGAGAAGTGCGTCTTACAAAGCGCGTCACTGTCTATTAATGAGTGTTTCTCTCAGGCAGTAGATTCATTCCCTGCCCCTCTGTAGGAAGACCATCTCTTTCAGCTCTACACTTTCTGCTCCACATCCACACTGCTGTTTGGCGAGAGCAAAGCTGGGTATTTAGTGGTGTGGCCTTGCATTGAGATCTGGTGTGCCTGTCGGTGTTACCGTGGCCACAGCTGACTCAGCAGGGGGTGGGGCTCATGTTTATTCATAACCACTGGTACTGCAAGGAAAGTGGTTGCTTTGTCACCCAGCCCACCCCCCTTGTTTTTAAGGGTCAAACAAAAATCAAAGGTCAAACAAAGATCAAAACTTCACCTGTTGTCCCAGGTATAAAACAGCTGCCATCTCACTTTATCTGGGCTCCCAATTCCCTAAATCTAGGCAAAGTCCCCAGAGATCTTCTCCAGGGGCCTGATACTGGTATCGGTAAAGTCAAACCTCAAGGGATCATGTGATTTAATAAAACTAGTAACAAGCATGGCGGTTAACTCATTTTTGTGTCCCATGACACGAGAGGCTGGGCCGAAGAGGGAACAGTTACTTTCACCACTGCCTTCACAGTCTCAGCTAACAAAAGGGCCACTTCTATTTTTACTGCATCAAATGGTGGGAGCAGAAAAATGCTCTAGTAAAGAAAAATCAACTGTAAAATTCTCCCCCCTCACCACCCGAGTTTCCCCTTAGCATGCATACGGTCATCTCTGTAACAGTCCTGGTGTCGTCTGTGGCACCTGGGTCCGAGGGACCCAGCTTGCATGATTGTGCAGGGGTTTGAGAACAATTCCACCTGTCCATCAGGTCCCCAGTGGGGCAGGGCTCCCTGGCACGCTCCCCCCAAGCTGCTGAAGCCGTTTACTCTTCCTGCGGACAGACACTGGGCGATCTGTTCGCCTGTTGACTCAAGCCATGACCAAATACTCATCTCACATCTGGGAGACAGACGGCTTTGGACCGGTCACTGCAGACGATCCCAGTGTCCAAAAAAAGCTTTGGCAACAGAGCTGAGAAAATAAACTGCTGGTTGAAAGACTGTGAAACTCCGAGCTTTTCCTCAGAATTAGACTACATTTTTCGGCACCCTCCTTCATTTTAAAGCACACCGGATGTTTCATTTTTACTACTATAACTGAAGCTAAAGAAATGTATAGCTCCTTAGAAATACTGAGAAATTTGAAAAAAACAGCAAGGGAAATAGTTTGTGTAATTGTTTAAAATAAATCTCTTGAATAAAGTAAATCTTAATTCCACAAAGTGTTAAAAATATTTTAATAAATAATGCAACATTAATAATAATTTCAGTATTGTATTCAAATTTACTGAAACCACAATTTTATTCTAGAAAATTTTATTTCTTACTTGGGACACTCTACATTTTCTTTGGCAGTCGTCGGACTGTGTTTTTAAACTCTTTAAATTCTTTTAACCTTAAAACTCAGGTGCCATATTGAAAAATTTCAGTTTATTAATTTACATTGGAACAACATTGCAAATTGACCCAATTATACTCTATTTACATATAAAAATGATACCAACTAGAACAAAACTTTGAATTAACGTCCCAATAATCACACTAATGCCAATACTGAGACGTATGATTATTATAGTATAGTAGAAGTATAATCACATGCTTATTACAATCTGTAGTCTGTATAGTTGGCTGCTAATGCAGAAACTGCTCTGACATTTCGATTCGAGTAAAATTAAAGTGTGTTTAAAGTGTGATAAACTGACCAAAAGTACAGGAGAGGGATAGCAGAAGAAATTAAATATACGTAAAGAGCAGTATACATAAATCACATATATTATGTATATATATATATATATATATATATATATATATATATATATATACACATCTTCAAACAACTGCCCTCATGAGTTTGATCTCTGTGGCTGCTGTAGCTCCGCCAATCAAACGGCGGGGTAAGACACGCAGTATATTTCATAGTTACCGCGGTTAGACTAATTAGACTCTGCTGCTGTAATAGAACTGGTTCAGAAAAATATATCTAACTCGCTTCATCTTAGTTCACAAGGTCACGTGGACATTTGTATTCATCAAAGGGTTTAATACTTCAGCATAACCCAAGTCCAGGCAATGCTAACTCATTATGTTGTTAATTAAAATTCAAAACCATAAATTTACCATAGATTCATTTTCATCAGAGCCCCATTAAAATCCTTTAAAAAGCCTTGGTTGGTCAGGCTGTGCCTTCATTGACTGCATCTGGTTGTCATCTGGCCGCCATTGACCCCAGGAGGAATCGCTGGCTTTCACAATCTGACCCTTATGACGCAGAAAATTGGCAAGTTTTCCCTAGCAGTCAAACACAAGGTTACCAGCATGTAACTCTCTACCCACTGCGGGTGGATGTATGATTGTTGGTTTCATTGTTTACTCCAGAACTCCGGAATGCATTCTCCCTCTGGTCTCTTCCAATCCGGAACTGCGGAACTAAAAATGGGCCAGATTTGATCTCTCCCAAAGTAAGCAAGCCAGATGAAGAGATTAACTATAAACTATGATTACTATAGGCTTAGCGTATGGATCAAAGAACCAGCAAGGAAAAGCAACCATTTGTCGGCTAAGAAACAGACTCTTTGACTTTGTTTTCTGACAAAGATGAAAAAAATCATAGCACTGGGGTTATTTTCAAATTTTATTGGATAGATGAGGTCATTAGGTATTGTCAAAGGCTTGGTATCAGGTCAGATGGCTAGGGATATGGACAGGAACCAGAACCACACCAGAACCTGGCTGTGTTTCAGGAACACAGTTTTCCATTTGGATCTTCAGTTGGACGCTGAATCAATTTAAAGAAAGTACCTTTCTCATGTGTACGGGGACCTGTAATTGTAATCTACTGCCTATAGTTCCACTGCTTTAAAACATACATCGCCTGGGCTCCTTGTTGCTTGCTGGTTCCACTCATCCTGAAGTCCAAACACGCCCCAGTACCATTTACCTCAGCTAGGAAACGTGGAATCTCTTGCTCGTTATCCTGATCGAGAAAGACAGTTTAATTTTTGTGGGCTTTGTCAGTACTGCATGTTCCAGAAGGCTGGAGTTGATTAAAACCTTCAGGAGAAATCTGGGACACTATCTGTTGTTCAACAGAAATGGTTTTGGTTTCCTGGAATATCTTCGGTGTGCGAGAATGTGAAGAAACAGCACAGCTACTGTCAGTGCTCTGCTGGGCCGATGGGTCACCTTGTCACCCTAGAGAGTGGGCTGAGATAGGTTAATTGGACATGGATCCGTCAGCCTGGATTCAACCTTGTTCACAAGATCTCTCTCTCTCTCTCTCTCTCTCTCTCTCTCTCTCTCCCTCTCTCTCTCTCATTGGTCAATTTCTCACTCAGTCCAATATTAAATTAGCTTGTTTGGCATGGCTGACGAACAACAGAAAAATAGATGGGAATATTTTATATTATTTTCTAGGATGATATAACCTACTTCTTGGAAATGAGATACAGGCCAAAAAAAGGTTTGGTTTTATCTACAGTCTTCCTCCTACTCTCATTTTCAGTTTACGCTCACCTTTTTCATTCAGAAGCAGGTCAGGGCCCCACCCGTCTGTTTATTTTCCCTAGCGCGTTTTTTCCACCCGTCCAGCAGGGATGTTTGTTTGCCTAAGCATGGAGATTCCACAGCCGGCCAGTGGACCGCTCCCCCTTGCTGAGTAAACTCTCAGCTCTGCACACAGACACTGCAGCCATTCAACACCCAGCACACACAGGACAGAGCTGGAATCGTCCGTCAGGGGTTCTGCAATGACCGGAATGCAGGACCCCAGTTACTCTTCAGGAAAGAATAAAATAAGGGAGATGCTATGTCTCTCTCTCTCTCTCATCCTCCTCTCTCTCGGGGAGCTTGGTAGGGCTTATGGAGGTAATCTAAACCTGTTTGTTCCTGACCCCACCCAGGTGCTCTCCCTGTGTCATTGGCTGAAACCCAGGCCAGCTCATTAACCTTGCTGGAGCACGGGCAACTTTCAGCAATACATCATTAAAAGGTTATGCTAACTTTATAGCAAAACCCCTCAAGACCCTCAGTTTGTTGAATTTATATAACATAATCCAGTAAATATGTACCTTTAAACTTCCTGAGGCCATAATATTTTTGTAAGGCTTCAGTACTAACTCACTAATTACATAAACAAAGTTGGGAGAATGTCGAATTTTGAGTCTTTTCGTAGATCTCTTCTACCGGTCTACGTAATGTGCAGAGCACGGCTTTCAGAAGTGACACCTGCTTAAACAATGTATGGTGTTCAGTTACGCAAAGGAAAAGAGTGCGGGACACTCATTTGTCCTCCCTTTTCAGATCGTCGACATTGATATACTGCGTCTAAATGTAATTCCTTGAAAAATAAGGTCAAACTAATAATTGGCAGAAAGACGCATTACATAAAAAACCTGATATCCCGTTGTTTAAACAAACGTCAACAAAAAAGACACGTGAATGGTCACGTTCACGCAACCTCTTCACGTGTGAGCATACACGAGCGCGTTCCAGAGCCGTCTAAAAAGAGAGTTGCGACAGGCTTTGATCTCGCAGCAAGGCGCTCAGACGGTTCGTGTAGCGCTCAGTAGCTCCAAACAAATCCGCGCCTTCAACCTGTTTGAATGGGTTTTAGGCGGGACCGACGGCATCAGCGAAATTTGCTGCAAATGTAGTCGGTAAATATGAACGCACTGAATTAACCAAGGAACTGCCTTGGTAGATACAAGGTAGGCATGTTATCTAGTTGAGCTAGCTACCACCCATTTAAATTAGGTGTACTAATACGGCACGTTCTTATACTAAGTGTTGCTAACTTTAACAAGTCTAATCGCCGAAGATAAACTTTGTATGTTAACGAACGCCAATAACTGCAATTAATTTGAGGTAAATGTAGGCCAACTGACATCTGGTTATGGTAGCTAGTGAAGTGTTGCTCACGTTAGCTAACTGCAATTAGAATCTAACTAGCTATTATCTAACGATAAACATTAACTAAATCTGGCTACATAAAATTCTACTATTAAAAATTAAAATGTCATTTAATCAAGTTACCAGCATCTGGGCTTCCAGAGTCTAGGTGAGGAGGAATGCTCCTGGCTTTGAAGAAGAGGTCAATGAAGTACCTGAGATGGGTATTCTCCTCCTCGGTCACATGATGACATGGTGTTCTCAAAGGTGTTTTTAGGCATGGGAGGCCAAATCATTCAGCTTAATTTCTTTGTTTAAGATAACGGGGAAATTGATAGAAGGCTAAACCATTTTTACTTTGGCGTCTCTGTGAACAACAAGTTCAGGCAGCGAACTCCAGTTCTGGCAAAAAAAAATGTGAGGCTGATTATGTTGTTTTCTATGAAAGGGCCAAGAAATACTTGTGTTATGGGTATGACTTGTGTTAAAAATGCCTAGTGTAAAAGCGTGGCCTTTTTACTGCTGTGACTTATGAAGACTTTAGTGATGAAGTACATTGACGTGGCGTGGTGGAAGCCAATGTCAGCGCTCCACAGAGAGGAACTTTATCTGAAACGCTTTCCAAAGCAGATGTCCCACTTGTGAACCTGAGCGCCAGTTCTGCTCCATCCTGTGCAGCAATGCACTCAAAGAATGTGTCTTTTCAATGATGACCTCAGCATGGAGAAACGAGAGGAACTGTCTGGATGTGGACACTGTCAAGGCAGAGCTACAAGTATTCGTCAAAAAAAACCTGTCTCACTGGGTCACGTGTCTCACTGGGTCACGTGTCTCACTGGGTCACGTGTCTCACTGGGTCTCGTGTCTCACAGGGTCACGTGTCTCACTGGGTGTCGTGTCTCACTGGGTGTCGTGTCTCATAGGGTCACGTGTCTCACTGGGTCTCGTGTCTCACTGGTTCTCGCGTCTCCACAGGGTCATAGGGTCGCGTGTCTCACAGGGTCACGCGTCTCACTGGGTCGCGTGTCTCACAGGGTCACGCGTCTCACTGGGTCTTGCGTCTCCACAGAGTCATAGGGTCTCGTGTCTCCACAGGGTCGCGTGTCTCCCAGGGTCACGTGTCTCACTGGGTCTCGCGTCTCCACAGGGTCACGTGTCTCACTGGGTCTCGCGTCTCCACAGGGTCATAGGGTCGCGTGTCTCCCAGGGTCATGTGTTTCATGACTGCTCCTTTAATGACAGTGAGTTACAGACGATATGTCATCAGAGATCAGCAGGAGATGCGTGGTTGCTCCTGGCCGATGCAGATTCATCAGTTATAAAAGCCTTAACTGTGGTTGCTGTGATTCGCAGGGGGGAAGAGAGCAGAATCTGTTCTAAACCTCCAGCTGCTTGCAGCCGGCCCCACCACACGGATCGTAAACACTGCCTGCTTTCATCCAGCAGTGCTTGTGGGTTACCGTTGGATACGTGACACTGTTTTTTTTAGTTGTTTTTTTTTAACGGAAACAAGGCCGGAGGCGTGATTCACTGCTCGACCTTATATTCGGGGAAAGTAAAGTACTCTCATTAATGAACAAAAAAGGAGGAAGTGATTTTTTTTCAGAAATTGAAAGGTAGTGAAGACAGAGGCTGCAGGTTGCATCATCGCTAAGACCCCAGAGTGGTGAAGTAGTTGTCATGCGTGAAGAACATTGCTTGACCTGGTTTTGTTGTTTGGTCTGTTTTGTTCCCCCTAGAAGATTTCTGCTGTGAAAAAAAGGTTTGTATGTCCTTCACTTTAGAGCAGTGTTCTTCACTAATTTTCTAACAGGGGCCATTTTGGCCAGTAAGACATCAGCGTGAGGGCCACCACAAGATAAAATATGACGTTTTATGTATTGTTGGGGGGGCACGTCATGGGCCACACAGAAGGCCACCAGGGGGCGCCAGCGGCCTGCAGGCCTTGCAATGAAGAACACTGCTTTAGAGGGACAGAGAAGGACAAGGAAAGGAAACGGGTTCTAGAACCCAGTGGGTGACGCGGGGTATGCTGGTGGAGTGGGAGAGGGATGTTACTGTGGGTTTACTGGGACAGGGCAAGAGCATCGCCCCACTGTCATGGTGGGACCGAGCAGGAGCAGGAGTGGGCGCAGGGCGCCAGCAGACAGCAGAGTGGTAGCGGCTGGCGCTCACAACATTTTTGGGTTTGGAAGGAATCTGGGCTACTTTTTATAGCTAGCTGTCTGCGGGTCACAGGGGCCGCGCGGCTGTTCCTCTGTCAACAAAAAAGTATCATTTAAAATTGTCAAGTATTTTTTCATTTTTAGCCATCATATAGTGCTTATATGGGGGAGAAGGTATACCGTTTCATATAGTGCTTATATGGGGGAGAAGGTATACCGTTTCATATAGTGCTTATATGGGGGAGAAGGTATACCGTTTCATATAGTGCTTATATGGGGGAGAAGGTATACCGTTTCCGAGGCACAGACAGCACAGATTTCATTCAGTGGACAGAGGCACAGACAGCACAGCTTTCATTCAGAGGACAGACACACAGACAGCACAGCTTTCATTCAGTGGACAGACACACAGACAGCACAGCTTTCATTCAGAGGCACAGACAGCACAACTTTCATTCAGAGGCACAGACAGCACACTTTTTTATTCAGAGGACAGCCGACCAGGTCTTAAACGGCGTTGCTCCACTTACTGTTGGCTCCTCTTTTGTCGCAGCAGTTTCTGTTTATTATTTTTGGCTTCGTTGTTTATGTTTATTGTTAGTGTGTAGGGGTCTCGAACCCTGAAATTCTCAGCTCTCCTTTAGAGTGACATCGTAGCAAGGACATCGTACACCTGAAGGTGGTGCTAGACGTACTGGTACATGTCCAGCCCCATAAAAGCAAAACATGGTAAAAAAAATCCCTGTTACCTGCTTGAAAATTGACCCTGACATAACATAGCATGCTAACTGTGATAAAGCCACCTTGTTACGCCAGCATGCTTCAAAACGCACAACCAGCTGACCCATGTCTCATCGTACAGCCCCTCCCCCCATCTCTCCTCGTACAGCCCCGCCCCCATGTCTCATCGTACAGCCCCTCCCCCATGTCTCATCGTACAGCCCCTCCCCCCATGTCTCATCGTACAGCCCCTCCCCATGTCTCATCGTACAGCCCCTCCCCCCCGGCTTTTGCAGAGCATGTTCAGGGGCACACCCAGCCGGGGCAATGTTGGGGGCACAATGCAGAGGCTCTTGTGTTCTCAGGCCCCTGTCATGTTGCTGTCTCGCCTCAGTTCCCAGGCCTCTCCATTGCCACCCCTTACTGGAACAAACACAATACCGCCCGTCCGGGATACAGTGACAAAACCAACCGGGAGTTTCCAGGCGCTCCTTTGGGGAGAATCAAAGTCATGGACATTTATGCACCTGGATCACCATGATGCCAAAGTTAAGGAAATGCAAGTGATATGTTTATTTTTATAGTTTATATTTTTGAATGGGACCGTCAGTACTGAGCTGTTTGTAAAGTGCATTGTGACCCCTAGCAGACCGAAGGCAGAACAATAAAGGAGGAGGGAGGATAAAGAATCAAGAAATGCCTTCAATCCGGTTTTGCTTGGCATCGAGGTCTCCTGCAGACGGCTTCCAGAGAAAAATAAGCAGTGTCTGACACTCCACACACCACAACCCAGCATCTCCTCACACCACAACCCAACATCTCACACCACTACCCAGCATCTCCACACACCACAACCCAACATCTCACACCACTACCCAGCATCTCCTCACACCACAACCCAGCATCTCCTCACACCACAACCCAGCATCTCCTCACACCACAACCCAACACCACCTCACACCACAACCCCGCAGCTCCACACACCACAACCCAGCATCTCAAACCACAACCCAACACCACAATTCAACAACCCAGCATCTCCTCACACCACAACTCAACATCTCGCACCACAACCCCTCAGCTCCACACACCACAACCCCACAGCACGTCGCACCACTACCCAGCATCTCCTCACACCACTACCCCACACACCACAACCTTGTAGCTCCCTATAGGAGCCCTCAGACTGAATTAGAACATCTAAATGACAACGTAATGTAAAACTAAAATGAAACAGAACCTCAAATTCTTTCAGTTCGATGTCTAGGGCAAAAGAGTCTTGTTTGACAGTAGTGAGGGGGTGACCAGAGTGTTTATTAGAACCATATTATAGGGATATTGTTCAGCCTTGGAGTGGTAAAAAAGCTTGTTGTTGAAATTCAACATAAAAAATAAAAAAAAACACGACAGTTGAAAGCCAACCAAACGTGGGCGGTCGTTTGTGTTGAGACAGTTGATCTCTCTTCCAGAGGTGATGTGAGAAATTAATCTGTGCTTCTCCATTAGTCCCACTGCTGCAAGGAAAATAACCAGCCACAGACACAAGGTGCGAGGGTGAAGGTGACCCACCCCACAGGTAGAGTCTTTACACCCCCTATGGTGGTGCTGGACTTGAGACGTCGTCTGAAGCAGGATCTTGGGCTCCGTTGTTTTTTATTGGGCAGGTGATGTCCTCTCTAATTATTCATCTTTTAATTTAAACATTTACGTTAATTAATGTAATTAACTATCTGAAGTGGGTTCGAGAAACAATAGCTGACACAAGTTGTTTTATCTTCTGGCAACTTCTACAAAACTTTAGTTTTGTTCAGTTATAGCAGTAAAAAGTCATTTTCTTAATACAATTTTTCCACTGGGACACTCTGAAGACATCTCGTTTCCCTGTAGGGGTTGTAGCCACAGAGACCCAGAACGAACCCAACGCTGAGTAAAAATGAAAGCTAGATAGAAGTTATTGTCCAACATTAAAATAAACAAGGCAGCTTCCGTGAGGACATAAACGAAAAGCCTGCTGAAAGCGGGTTTGTTCGGCTCGACCCAGACAAGGACCACAAGGCCACCTGGGAAGAGCCATGGGATTTTTCCCTTATCCTGAAAGCACTTGGAATTTTAACTTCTTCATATGGCGAAGGGGAGGACGCCCGGGGTTCGAAGCGAGAGCGCGGACAGAAACGGAGATGGGAGAAGGGGAGGGCGCCCGGGGTTCGAAGCGAGAGCGGGACAGAAACGGAGATGGCGAAGGGGAAGACGCCCGGGGTTCGAAGCGAGAGCAGAACAGAAACGGAGATGGCAAAGGGGAGGACGCCCGGGGTTCGGGTGCGGGCGCGAGTGGGACAGAAACGGAGATGGCGAAGGGGAAGACGAGCGGTACAGAAACGTAGATGGGGAAGGGGAAGACGCCCGGGGTTCGAAGCGAGAGCGGGACAGAAACGGAGATGGCGAAGGGGAAGACGCCCGGGGTTCGAAGCGAGAGCGGGACAGAAACGGAGATGGCGAAGGGGAAGACGCCCGGGGGTTCGAAGCGAGAGCAGGGCAGAAATGGATACGGTGGAGGGGAGGACGCCCGGGGTTCGGATGCGGTCGCGAGCGAGACAGAAATGGATATGGCATCGTTCAGGCAAACGGGATTGGGTTCCCATGGCAACGAGGAGACGGCGAACAAGGCAGCCATTGTGCGAGACTTGGGCTTCGCAGAAAAATCAGCCTTGTGCTCGCCAGCAACCAGCCCTCCACAACTGGCATGCCAAGTGAGAAAGATGAGAAGTTACCGCTGCTGGTTTCTCTCCTGCTTCCCTTGACAGGGGCGTACAGCCATTAATAAAAGCGTCAAATCTTCACAAAAACACACAAGGCAAAAGGCTGCACCACAACAATGCTATTGTCCAGTTTCTGATTTTTTTTAATCACTTTGAAAAGGAACACTTCGTCCCTGAACAGAGATGTACAGTAACCTAGAAGATAAAAAAAATCTTTTATACAGTCACTTTTATACAGATTATTTCATGTGTTGGTTTCTTTCAGGCACTTGGAATCAATAGTAATATTTCACTCTAAACAATAAAATATATTTGGTCTTTAGTTTGTCAAAACAAAAAGAAAACTTGAAACCACAGTCTGAAAATGGAGCTTAGCATCATCTTTAGTATTTTTAAAAAAATGCCGCATAAGGTTCAGTAACTCACAGGAGGCTAACAAAACGTTATCACAAGGTTACCTTGCACAAGGTACGTTATCACAAGGTTACCTTGCACAAGGTACGTTATCACAAGGTTACCTTGCGGTTAATCAATTAACGAGGGGGGGAAAAAACAAAGTGCTTCAACAACGTCCAAAACCTCTTGGTTCATCGGAAATGGACATAGTCTTTCATGTCAGTTCTGCAGAGGTTAACAACAAAAGAACTATAAAAATTGGCTCGAAACAGTTAAACAACAGAAGTTAAGAGGACTGAGAGAATGGAAAAGCCACGGTTAGTTGGCAAACAAAGGTTTTAAAGATTTTTTTTGCCCTCCCACATAGATCGTTTTGCTTTCAGTGAAAAAAAAAAAAAAACCCTTCTCTCCACTTCTTCCCCTTCTGCATCAGTTGCAAGGTAGCCAGGTCTGGTAGTTCCTGCTGCTGGCCACCAGGGGCTGCACCTGAGCCACGTAGTAGTTGCTGAAGTTGACGTCTCGCACATAGGGGGCAGGCTGGTAGTAGCAGGTGACGTTGCTGACGGCTGGGATGGCGTTGAGCTCGGCCAGGGCCCGGAGCGCCAGAGCGGAAATGAGGCAGAGCGTCTGCCGCCGTTCGTGACCCATAAGACACACGGTGCTCTCATCCACCACGCTGTACAGCGTGACCAGGCACTCGTAGCGGCGGTGTGCCATGCCGGCAAAATGGCTCTGCAGGTAGGCCTCCAGCTTACGCCGCTGCTCGTCGATGTCGGGGAAGTCGATGAAGAACCGCGAGCACATGTATCGCTGCAACGACTTCATCTCCCCCTCAGAGGCCGCACGGAAGCCCCTTACCAGCAGGTGGCAGTATTTCAGCAGGCCACCCCCACGTATCTCCTCTGGGCTGCGCGTGGCGATGGTCCTGCCGCGCAGGTGCCCCAACGCCTCCTGGAAGTCGCCGTACATGCTCTCGCCCACTACAGTGGGGTGGAAACCCTCCGACATGGGCGTCTCCGAGCAGCGGTCGAAGAGCAGCAGCGAGTCCAGGGCGATCTGGAAGGAGTCCACACTGAACTCAAACTGCCGACGCAGCGAGTCCACAAACTTCAGCTCCACGTTCTTCCCCGTGTTGTTGGAGAGCGAGATGAGGCTCCAGCGGTCTGAGTCGTTGCACACCTTCACCATCTTCTGCACGTAGGCTTCCTTCAGCGTCAGAGCCGTCAGACGGTCTTTGTTCACCCCGGCCGGCAGGAAGTCCAGCAGGCAGTCCAGAACCACGTCCTTCACCAACCGAAAGGCCCGGTCGTCCGTCAGGCCCACCCTGAAGATCAGGTCTAGATCCTTGTAGCCCAGGCCTGTGTCTTGATGCAGAACATGGCTCGCCGCTGACCCGTTCAGCTTCACATCCCGGACAGTGATACCCCTCTCTTCTAGCCGGGCCCGGACCACCTGGAAGAACATTAGGACATGGGTGGGGCCCTCAAAATTATATACCCGACAGAAACCTCACTTTTCACAAAAAATCTTATCTACATTCTTATCAGTGGTAATTCTAAGTGTAAGGATTAACGCACATATACATCCCAGAAACAGACATAAAACGCACTATGAAACGCTGCCGGCGCTAGCTAAACTGGGCACAATGCAACCATGCAGGTTGAAAATTCTCAGTGCTGCCACCTGCTGGACTCTTAGGAGTCACGTCTTCCTTCTCCACCCAGACTGCTGGACTCCCTCGAGTCTCATGTCAGTTTTCCTGAATACCGTTTTACTAGAACCTTTCCAAACCTTAATCATTACTGCCTTTTAAAAACAGGACACAGCTGTGACCTTTAATGTGCCATTAACAGGTCACGAACCATGTCTTGAATGCTATATATTAGGATATACTTAACTGTTCTGGGAACGCAACAGAAGAAAGAGATAAATAAACCACAGAGGGAGCCGGCTCTTTTAAAGAGAACTGACTCTCTCCCAGAATAATCAGTCATCAACTTTGCAGGCCTCCGTAAGAAGCGAGATGATTGGCCAGGCTAAGGCTTTTAGAAGTCCAGGAGACAAACCATCTATAGGAGGATTTTACAAAGCCAAGGTCAAGCCTCAGAGGTGTATAGCACAAAGTGGAGGGGCACATTCTGATCCAGAATCAGGCAAAAGATGCTCATTGTAAAACATACCAGACCGATTATGATTCATTTAACAATGGCACGAGTTCCTAAGTAACAAGAATACCCTTGCTACACCTGCATGGGAACCCTTCGTGTATTCTGACACGGACAGATTACCATGGGAATGGACAGGCCAGCACTTGTCTACCTGCGGGCTGCTGACAGATCCAGCAGTGGAATTCCTCCAGGTCACCCATTCTCTCCAGCGCATCCGCCAGGCACAGCGCACGGTCGGGAGGCATGCAGACGCCCACGTGCTCATTAGTGACAAACACATTTCATTTGTCCGTAACTTTGTCATGGTGACAGCGTATCAGGCGACCAGGGACATGTAGGATGCCTGCCAAAAACTCAAACGCTCTCAGGCTGCTCCGGTCTCCCCTTCTGCAGATATTGACCATCCTCCATAGGAACCTACAAGAGGCCGTCATTTCCAAAGGGAAATAAGGAAGTGGGCCAAACCTTGGAGATTTCACTGATCCCCAGGTAGTATCCGGCTCCTTGAAGACCCCCCTCTCGATCCCTTCCTCATCCCATTAACCAGTCAGCTTAGTCACACCCATATAGTAATGACTTAAATCGCTAACCCAATCTCATGTCAGTTAGATAATACACGGGATCCGTTTGTCCCATCTGGGTCAGGCGAGATAGGCAGCCACACTGATCGACCTGCACACTCCAAAAGGAACTTCCTGGTTAGAATTTGTCTGACTGGGCTGCAGATACAAATCTGCTTCTTCACACTTCGGGTGAAATCAGAGGCCGGGAGGTAACCACGGGGAACCGCCACGCCAACTAGAACCGGTTTCCACTCTTATTAAAGCGCCAGTCTAAAAATGTCCCAGCAAGGCTAATAAGCGACTCCAGTAGGGGGGATTCATTACTTATGCATTTCATTAAGCCCTCTACGAGACACTCTCATTCATAAAGTCTAATTTTCCACCTTCTCCGGAGCACTTTACAGGGCCGGAAAGGTTTTTTACACCCCGAGGAAAGCGTCACGCTGGGAACCCGATCCAAGGCAGATGGCCAACACAGAAGTACCAGAGCATAATCAAGATTCTCCAGCACCTGCTCCGAAGGAACGGGGAAGTAAAGGGAACGTAGTCACAACCAGCCCATTAAAGTAGGGAATTCAGAGTCTGTTGCCTGGGCTATGTTACGTGTCCACGACACCGAGCGCCTACGGGAGGGCCTTCCCCGGGGCTCCACGAAAAAACCAAAAGGGAAGGGCAGTTCTTCCGGCCGCTGGGATGCGCTCTTCTGGCGAGCTGACGTGACTCGCAGGCCGAGGCCGGTAAATGAGCTAAATCACGAGGTGTTGACAATAACGAGGTCTTGACATATCCAAGTCAATTCAATAGTATTTTTTTCTCCAGAAGTTTGTTAAGATTTTTTCATTATTCTATCTGGCAGACTGACAAACTCCAGTCAATGCTTTGACCAGGTGTAGCGTAGGAGATTAAGAGAGTCTGGTATTAGAGCCAGAGATCACTTCAGTTGAACAGGGGATTATTCCCAATTTGAACAAAAGATGAATAAAGCTTGGATCGGCTCCCATCAGTATCATTCTGCGTGGCTTCACTCAGAACCAGTCAACCCTTAGGTCATTTCCCGGGCCTACTCCAGACCTGCTCACCTTGACGACGGACAGACAGATAGCCGTTCACAAATTATTTATAAAACTGCTGGCGTGTCTCCACAAACCATGAATTTACCACTGCTGGAGGTTTAAAGGGGAGCTCGGAGGAGCCAAGTTTTTCCAAAAGCCTTCCTAAAAGCGTTCAAAAACAAATCAGGTGGGAAAATTAGATTTATCTCCTTGTAGTAATTTTTTTGGAGACCACTACCAACAACGTAAGGTTAATGCGAACCTAGGGCTTGACTATGCAGACCGTATGCGTTTCCCCATAGCAAACCTTGTAGGGTCCGCACTCGGTACGGCAGCAACAGTGGTCACTTACTCGGCGCTGCAGTGGGGGAAGCAAGAGGACGGAAGACACTTCGAGAATCCTCTGAGGTTTAATACCGAGCTTCCCGGTCGGCCGCACACACCTAACGTACCTATTCCTGTTTGAATTACGGAGATTATTTCATTGTTTTTTTGTCCAGCGTTTGATTGCCTCTTTAAAATCCGTTTGAAAAAATCTGTACGCTAAATCTGACATATTCCGCGTGCACAAGGATTAATTTCACAAAATTATCTTAGCAAATATAGACACCCACTTACACTCACTAGACAGTAAGCGGGTTGTCTCTGGAAGAGGAAAAACGGATTGCAAAAGCAACGCGGGGTTTCTTGCAGGGATAACGCCTGCTTTAGTAAAAGTTTTTCCACTGAAAGGAAATATGTCTTAGCATATTCAATCTAATACTGTCCCGACTCGTTTATTTTCGTTTCCGAGAAAGTTAAACTAACTATATTTCCGCCATCACCTCCGGTCCAGCGCGAGCTTTACACAACGATTAAAAAAATATACGTTATAAACTAATAGAGTCTTAAGTTAATGTTGAGCAAGAATAACTAGGCTCACTGAATATCGTACCAAATAAATTCGCCCAGCTAGGAAGTTCTGACTTTTTTTTTTTAATGGAAGATACAAGCTCAGAAATATCAATCGTTTAAATAGCCAACGCTGAAAACTGATACCTACAAAATAGTTTCAAGGCTGCAATTCATTTCGCCGGAAGCGTTAACGTCTTTCTAAACTCTAAATACATAAAATAGCAACAAACAACAAAAGAACGGCGTAAACTGCAGATACAGTGCAAACCATCTTTAAATCAACGCTTTTGGTGGCATTTAAAATGCGGCCAAGAGGTCCGTTAGCCGCACGTCGTCTAGTTCCCTTGTAACCACGCATCGCTACTTTATGGGTCGGTTTACCTGGACGATTTGTCGAGGCTGGACGGAGAGAGTGGGGAAGTTTCCCCGTCCATGGATGGGGACGCTGTCTCCGAGGATGAAGTCCAAACGTCGCACCTGCTCCCAGGACAACACGGAGAACCGCCGACTCTGCTCCGACGCATCACCGGAGGACATGGCGATTTCCCACGCAACACAAAAGATAACTCTCTTATCTGGTATAAATTTACAGAACCGAACCAAAACTGAAAAAATACTTTAGACCTTGATATGTATTATTTAAAACGTTTTCGTAGTTTAATAAAACACCGAGAAAATTATTATATACAATTAGAAGAGAAGCTAGCTACTGAAAAACTAAAATTCCGGGAAATAAAAAAACACATTCAAGTGTAATCTCAACAATATTCACAACTCCCGAAAACACAACCCAGTTCTCAAGCGCAATCCATCTGAAGCGCTTTTGTTGATATACAAACGCCTTAAAACAACGAATATTAACATAAACGTTCCGATTGGTTAGACTTTAGGCTTATGAATAGTCACATCCTACAGCCTGTTCACACCCACTGCTTTTACATTAGGCTGAAAACCGCGTTAGATACCCAAGTAACGTATGGAACCGCCTTCTTACGAGGGCATCGCCAAACTCCCTTAAAACGACAGTACCTCGCTTCCTAGTAAACCGTTTCATATTGTTTTTCACAACCCCGAGGGGATGTTTGAGAGAAAGAAAAAAAAAAAACGACTTTATACTCCTCGCCCTGGAAAAAAAAAAGTTTTACCTTGTCAAAGCACAATTTTACATTCACGCTCAACCGCATAACCGGAAAACGCGTTCTGTCAACACCTATCCTTAGGGCCATCTCAACTCATAATTATCACTTTTAATTTGGAGGAAAGACAATAACCATACATTTAACATATGCAAGAACTCACACACATTCCAAATACAAGGCTATATATTTTGGAAGCCTGTGTAGTATATCTTTTTGTATACTTACAACACACGCACTATGGATCTTCTTTCTCCTAAGTAATTAATATGTTTACAAAAATAGATGGGATGATGTAGGGCCGGGAAACTGTTGCACCCAAACTGTCAGTGAGTTCCTGCTCTCGTTTCCCAGGCAACAGCATCCCTTGGTCACTAGGTGACGGGCAGCAGGGCGCCCAAACAAAGAGTCGGGCTGAATCACCTGCGTCATTACACTGAAAAACAGGCAGACGTGAGCTGAGGGTGTGTGACGACCTGGGCCTTCAGAACTCAGACAGGGCCACAGGCCGACACCAGAGCAAAGACAATCTCTCGCTACAATCTGTCCAGCGTCACAGCATTGTAAGGAACCAATAAAAAGGTCAGGTCACTCCAGCCTAAAGAAGCATTAAAGCACTGTCCCTAACAAGCGACATGCCGAGGGGGGCCAACGCAGGCTGCGCCGAGGGGGGCCAACGCAGATTTTGCCTCCAGCACATTTTTTAAAGAAGCATTCAAATCATTCAAATGCAGTAATGAAACACAGCAGAGTTGGGGTCTTCCAAAACTGCAACATGCCAGAAACGCAATCAGACCGTATAGCACAACCGCAGAGCTGCCCTTTCAGCCATGGTCCACCCATTACAGCCGTATTCCGGTAAACAGGGCTTTCAGACACTTTTACTTTCACTTTAATTATTCCTCTTTGTTTAGGCACCATGACAATTTCGCTTCTCGGGTCACGATACCGTGATTGTTTTAATCAAGGCTGCTTAGTCAGTCTTTGTTCCAGTTTTGAGAATATCAGCATGCTGGTCAGGTCCGACCACATTCTCTTGGTGCCGACAACTCACGCCATTCGTTTCATGGACTTTCACCGAAGCCTTGCCCCGCCCCTCGACATGTTAACACAGGGATAAAGTAGATAGCGCAACGAAGAAGAAACGTCATAAAAACAAACAAACACAGGTCAAACAAAACGAACAAATAGGCGTCTTCCTAGCCTGTCGTTGCACATAAGTGTCCGAAAGCAGAGACTGCAGTAGAAGACTTTTGTTTTATCTTCGGGAAAACGGCACACAAACAAACACCTCTCCCATTTCAGTCACTACAGCTGGCCTGCTGGGTGGGGGAGAAGAAGAACCTCTGTAGAACCACCAGCATGTTGTCAAGGTTCGTGGGAATCGAGATACATAAGCACAACTGGGTAGTCCAACTTTAAATTTAGAAAAAAAAATGTTTTTAACCCGACCCCTATTCTCTCCAGTGACTGGATCTCCATCTCAGGGCCGCTGGGTGCGTTGCTGAAAAATCCTGAATTCATCTCACGCAGACATAACAAAACTCTCCATTCCCTGCCGTCGTTCTTCGGTTTCTTCTGTGGCTATTCAGCTTGAAGCTACCCTTGGCCTATTGTCACTTTACAAATCATCTCAACAATGATGTGTGAAAGCGGAGCGCGAGGTTGGGGCGGAAAAGGTGGAGGTTGTCACAGATACAACGTCAGACATTTGTGGCGGTTGCGTAATCCTCAACCCCCCAGGACTATCACCATTGTCTTCAGAGTAATAAGAGAAGCAGCTGGTGTTCCAGGAAGAATTCACAGAATGAAAATCAGAACACAAGGAAATTCTTCTGTTTATTCACACATCACAAACCCAGCACGCAGAGCATGTTGGATCTTTCAGCTGGAGCCAGAACCAGGTGGACCAAAACAACTGTATTACCCAATGAGAACCACCCATAACAACAGGCCTCACCGATTCGCCAAGGTCAGAGCACTCACAAAAACTGACAGCAGCTGTGGTTACGGCCCTGGACATGGACCCAAGGCCAGACGGTGCTTTTGTAGCCTCAGCGGCGAAAGAGGACCTGGATATGGGAATCTACAAAATAAATAATCATTATTAAATAAATAAATAAACTTGATTACCAAATAAGATGTACATTTAGCCTGAAACACGAGATGCACACAATCGCCTGTAGGAGACCCTGACACCTGCTGACTGAACATAGACAACGCTTACTTGAACAGTTTGTACAGCCAATGCTGGGAGCAGATGACAAGGCGTCCACCATGGCAGTAAACCCTCAGCGAGCGACACTGAGGGGTTCAGACGTGGCAGCTCTGCGTTCTCAGGAATCTCCACCCGGCGGCCGCTGCCCGTGCCCCTGGAAAGCGGGGGGTAAACAAGGCGTGATGCTGGATCCCAGATTCACTCCTCAGCCTGGCGCCAGCGAGCCTCTCCAGCCTTGGCAGGGCCCGGCAGCACGCGCTTCTCTCTCGCTCTCCCCCATCTGGGAGAGATTAGCTCCAGCCACGACCGCCCTCCATCAGCGCGGACAGCTGCTTGTAAAGACGGCCCCATAACCACGCCACTCCTCTTTATCCGTTTCACTTTCACCTCTCCGGCCCTCACTGCCTGGCATACGGAAAAGGGGTGGGGTGGGGGCGGTCGGGCCTAAATGGGTAGGCAGTTTCACGATACCTCCTGCTAGAGCCATACAACATATAGAACGCCACTAGGCTAAATATAACATACTAAACAAATCGGAGTTATTGAATATGACATCATGGTTTGAAAGAAAAGGTCAGGAGTGACGTCAAACAGCAGGCCATGCTGGATTCCTTAACGACGTCGCAGTGGCGACCCCATGTTGGAAGGTCTGCTCTTTCATCCAGTACTTCGAGTTTGTTTACAAAGCCTCTGAAGTGACAGCAGCTTTTCATACAGGACACCAAAACCAGCAGCTTCAGTTAACAAGTTTCGGATTCATTTTTTATTACATTTTGAAATTTGCAGGTTGACAAGAGGAAAGGGTCCCCTTGAAGAGTCTGGTTACTATGGAGTTTTTATTCTGTTCATCACCTTAGTGAGGTTTTCCTTTTCCAGCAGTTTCACACCCGGGTTGTGAGCCCGTAACCTACTGGCCAGCCAGGCACCAGGGATCCGTGTTGAAATTGAGCACAGATGTCAGCTTGGTGCCTGGAGGGGGGCCACATTTATTATGACTCCCTGCGTTTGAAGTGAAACCTACGTTACAGCAGCAAGCCTTTGAAGTCGGCCGTGATTGGCTTTTCTTCTTTAAGGGCTGACACCAATGCCACATTTCCACCGCCTGGTTTTTCTTGCTCCCTTTAATGTGAGGAGTCCGTTTTGTGGCATGCGTTTCATCGCTGCAACACAACAGGTCTTCCTGCTCGATAACAAAGGGGCCATGACACATTCACTAAACGCGCTACGCGTTTCATGTGACATTCTGTAACGAGCTTTACAGCGGTTAAATCAGACGGCCGCTTTCCTCCAGCAACTCTGACTTGGGCTCTGGGTTACGTGTCAGAGAACAGCCTGAGACACTGGCTTGCCCTCGAATCGCCGAGCCAAACGCAGTGGTTGCCCAGCACAAAACCAGCCTGATTGGGAGCAGAAGTGCGGGCCAAGAACACACGAGATGTTGCCAAGGCAACTTTGGGACACTGCGGTCCTGTTTACGGCCTCACACCCTGTCAACTTTGTAGAATGCAAGGCCATTCGAACCCATGCGCCGTTTCCTCTCCGAGTTTGCCTATTCATTGAGGGTCTTTTAACGTTTGGGATGAAGTGAAAGCCAAATCACGTCCCATTAATGAGGAAATGGGCACCCATACGCAGAGTGGCCATTTGCAGGTGTGTGGACATGCTGCTGGGTTGCGGTAACAAAGAGATTCTTTTGTTACCACATATCTTCACGCTTACTGCATTAGGTCTTCAAATACAAATCAGATCACTGCCGTTTTTTCTTCTAAAGCAAACAGACCAGTAAGCGACTTCAATTAAAAGGTTAGTTTGTCTCTAAGATAATTAGAGATTACCTCTTATCTCTCAGTGTTTTTTAAGTGTACATAAACTACCGACATTAGCGCCAAACGCAAGTGTACATAAACTACCGACATTAGCGCCAAACGCAAGTGTACATAAACTACCGACATTAGCGCCAAACGCTCTCCAGTCCAACGGATAAGGCTGCAATGTCAAAAGACCAGAAAGGCTCCGAAGACTGAGACCCTACGCTCCGAGGACTGAGACCCTCACTCACACAGCGCTGTAGCGGAGAGCAGTTTGCTGATTAACA
Source organism: Hiodon alosoides (assembly GCA_025775065.1). Taxonomy (NCBI): domain Eukaryota; kingdom Metazoa; phylum Chordata; class Actinopteri; order Hiodontiformes; family Hiodontidae; genus Hiodon; species Hiodon alosoides. Next base: position 22,184 of record JAOYSI010041253.1, read on the forward strand.
GTCTGCTCATCATGTTGCCACGTGCACTGGTCAGCCCACCCTCGGCGGCAGTAAAACTAAAAGAGCCACTCCACACACGTTCCCCGGTGTGCAGCAGTCCTAATCAAGCACAGAGCGTCCCACACAGGGCCCCTTCTCTGGTCCAGACACCACAGCCAGTGGCAACACGGTAGGCCGGAAGAGCCTGGGGCTCGGGTGGGAGGGTTCCCCCTAACAAGCACAGCGTTCAACAGGCTGGAAGAAAGCCAAAATTAGGGGCTGGCTGACAGAGGCTGCTGGAGGACGGGGGGGCACCGGCGGTGCTTCTGTGCAATCATTAAAGGCCCAAACCACACCGGTGAATTTGGACACCGTGTCGGCATTAAAACTGGCTGGCACCAATGCATATAAATGCCGATACCAGAAAATGAGCCACGTTTTCAGGATACCGCGAAATCCTGAAAGGCGATTCGAACATGGACCTTAGGGGCAAGAGGGAACAGTTTCAGCGTTCCGCTGATCATTCAGGGAGGCCAAACCCATGCTACACTGTAGGGAGTAAAGGTGTTAGCCGGGAGTAGCCTCACATTTGGGAACTCTGCGTTCCCAAACGCATTCTGGAAGCCACCAGAACCCCACAACAGACGACCAGTCACAGCACCATTCTGTGCTTCGGAGGTAGACAACACATTACATCATGCTCTGTAGGAAAACACACTCTCTTTTTAACCCGGCCACCAGTAAACCATTCTTCCCTTCCTGGATACGCACACATGTGATGGCCAGGCACTTAGTCACCATTTCCTTCTGCCTGCAGTAATGACTGCTGCAGATTTTACCAGCAGAGAGGGAAAGGCGACAGGAAAAGCCCTTACCTATTAAAATACGGAGAGGGAGAGTGGCGACATGTGGTCAACCCCAAGCAGTCGAACAAACCATGCGTGGAATTATGGATGTCACCCCTCACGGAATTACTTCTCAAACTGAGAGCTTCCTACCGTGTAGCATCCTCCACACCTCTCCCTGACCCAGTGACGACTCGGGTCTCCCCAGCCCGGACTGACTCAAACATCTCTCATCTCAGGGGTAAAACCCATTGGATCCTACACCTGCCGTTCCAGGTAAAAATCACAGAACTGTAAATTAAAACTTAAAACCTGCAGAGCTATGTTCTTGTGGAAAAGAGTGCTATGTCCCTGCTATGGACAGGCGAACCCCAAGCGTGTGGTGATCAGTTCTGATAAAAACATGCTCGACCTCGACTGCGGACTCTCCCCCTCTCACACACACACACGTGTCGGTTGGGGCATTCCTTTCATTACCGCTTTATACGGTAATATAAACGCTTTATAAAAATGATTTTTTTACAACAAAAAAACAAAAACAACTTTTCTTAACACACAGATCTGCAGTGGGGAGATAGGCCTGCCTCCTGCTACACCAGCGCTATGTCGGCCTGTAAAGTCTAAGTAAAGCAAGCCTAAATTACTGTTCCTCCCATTGAAAGGGTATAATTACCCTACACCCCAAAAAACCACTGTATCACAGGCAAATCAATTATTTTATTATAGCATGATATACACTAAAGCACACTCTTCCCCCCCTGGAAGAAACTCAATTCTGGCTGTTGCTTTCACTTCCACAGAAGCCAAAGATACCAGTTATGTTGTGTGGTTTTGTTTCTTTGCTTATTCCTGAGAACATTAAACCAGCTGAACTGTGTTCTGACGGTATGTACACAGGGAAGTCCCTGAACTGGAACAGGCAGACATACAATACCTTTTAAACATCAAACACGGTCACGGCCAGGTAACTCAAAGTTGCAGTTTCAGTGTGTTGTCCAAACACAGCTACATTGAAGGGATGAATGAAACATTTGTCAAGTGCTGGTTTAGCTAGCTTATTACGTCAACACCGAATCTGGATTCGTTTGCTAAATTAGCAGTGTCACTGCTAACCTCAGGGCTAATGGATTTAGGCGCCAACTAGCACGTCACTGCTAACCTCGGGGCTAATGGATTCAGGCGCCAACTAGCACGTCACTGCTAACCTCGGGGCTAATGGATTCAGGCGCCAACTAGCACTGTCACTGCTAACCTCAGGGCTAATGGATTCAGGCGCCAACTAGCACGTCACTGCTAACCTCGGGGCTAATGGATTCAGGCGCCAACTAGCACGTCACTGCTAACCTCGGGGCTAATGGATTTAGGCGCCAACTAGCACTGTCACTACTAAGCTATGGGCTAATGGATTAGGCGCCAACTAGCACTTTCACTGCTAAGCTATGGGCTAATGGATTAGGCGCCAACTAGCACTTTCACTGCTAAGCTACGGGGTAATGAATTTAGGCGCCAACTAGCACGTCACTGCTAACCTCGGGGCTAATGGATTTAGGCGCCAACTAACACGTCACTGCTAACCTCGGGGCTAATGGATTTAGGCGCCAACTAGCACT
>JAOYSI010041274.1:4755-22998 GCA_025775065.1 Hiodon alosoides
AAAAAAAAATTAATTTTTTTTTTTTTTTTTCACGAATATTTTTAACGGACACCTTTAATACGTTTTTTTTTGAATCGCACAATTTTTAAACAAACTGCCCCCCCCCCCCCCCCCCATTTGTCTATGTGGCTTTATTTGCAATAATTTTGTTTAAATTGTCAATATATATGCGTGAAGGAGGGCTAGGCATTCTCAGAGAGCCACGTTGGTCTCCATAGTAAGGTGGTCTGGACAAATTCAGCTTTTTACTGGAATATTTTAGACTGGAATATTTCATACTGCAAACATGATCGCTCCACTAGTTATGGTAAGATTGCTTTCTATAAAACCAAATGGTCCTGGAATTATGCAGTGCGATAACATTGTTTCTAGATGTATTCTACTAATTTTTTGTCACACTGAAACATAAGAAAACTCCATGATCTGTTTTATTAATGTTGGTCTCCACTCCATTTTATTCTTTAGATACCATTAGTATGTCTCTCCCTTGCTTAACTAGTCTTAACTAGTTAATATGGCTTTACTATCTGTTCTCCTCAACGTAACGTAAAACGTAAAATTTTGAATACAAAGCCTTGATAAAGAAAGAAAGTTAGTTAAAAAGACTTTTCTTTACAGAGTACTCCAAAAGAGTCTATCAGGGAGTCAGAGTCAAACATACGGTAAAGGACCTTCTGGCGGAGAAAAGGTCCCGACAGATGAACGTACCCAGATACAGCGTAAGTTCATCTAATCCACATTGTGACCACCTTTATTGTCAAATTCTGCTCACCTGTCGTCTATTTTTTTCCAACCTCATTACCTTCAAGTTTTTTCTTTCTCTCCCTATTTAATTACAGTCCTTTCTTTAAATGTAAGCAAATAGTTTGACATGCATTCATACCGACCAAGCTGAACTTGGAACAATGGGCTCGAAACTTCAGGTCTGTCCGTTAGAATTTGACAGTGCGACACGACGTTGCCTTGCAATGTATTTACATTTCGGCTTATCTTGTTATTACAATGATTTCTGACCCCCTAATCCGAAAGCAAAGTCTCTTGTGATGGTATTCTTGTTCTTTTTGTGGTTAAAAAAAACAGAAACCATTAGATATACTGGGGAAGACCAGAGTTAAATAAAATCAAAAGGCCCCAGCCATGGACACAATGGTGGGAGCCACAAAAGAGAGCTGCCAGAGATGTACGTGAACTTGCAGAGGGGTCCTCCCGGCCAAGGCAGACCGTCTATGCAAAGCCAACATGGTACACACCTGCCAAACAGCATTGTTCTCCTTCCAGGCCCCAGACAAACCTGCCATTGTGGTCCCAGACACGCCAAAGTCTGCCTTTGAGACCCCTGCATGCACGCACAGGAAAAGCTTTTCATCCACAAAATCCCTGTCGATGCGCTTTGCAGGAACAATTTGTTTTTCTGTAAGAAGTTACATTTCGGCATAATGGAGGATATTGGAATAATTATTCTGGAAACAGGTCCTCTGGGGCTAAGCGGGAATCAACATGCTTACACTTAACCATAATGGCTCTCTGTACAATGTCTCATACCGCATTCAACCACTCGACAATAAAGGGAATATTCACCAGACTGACATAACACATCTCCTACTGGAGACATCGGCCCATGTGAAACATTACTGAAGAAACCCACCATTAAATTTGTGTCTTTTTTTTTTGTAATTGCTTTTTGCTTTTCATTAATTATTATGACGTAGAGAAAAGCCACTGAAAGACGTTTGCGTTTTATGGTGGTTTGATGTTAAAATTCTTAGAATCCTGATTCTTTTCGAGAGGTGACAAAGGATTTTATGATGAGTCAGCAAAAAGTTTTTAATACATCTTGTACAGGAGGAGTTCAGCGGAACACAAACTGATGTCAACCTGATCTCTCAAAGATACACTCTCTAAGATCACATTTCAAACTTCAGAATCTTATGGTCAAATTTCTGCACTGACAGAGTTTATCAAGCATAATAACGGCGCTAACTTAAAACTGCTACCAAGCATCTGTATATCTAATTACTATGACTTTCCCATGTTCTGTACAGCACTGTACTGCAATAAGCACACCGCCGTCAAATCAACACTTGGCTTTAACACCATCCTGGTGTTTTTATTGAGTTACCCCGCCTGTTTTCTTTAGCTACCACAAAGCAGCCATGTTATTATATGTCTGCTGGTCTGTGAAGGTTCAAATTGAACAGTGGAGAAAAAAGGGGCGCTTGTGTTTGCTTTGTGTTAACAATACTGCTGAATGTCAATGGTTGGGCTGATTTCTCTTCATTTGGTTTACCCCCACACCGCTTTAAAACCCTCTCCTAGTCAGGAACCCCATTGTGCCTCATTAAAACAGAGGAAAGCTGAGAAAACTGTTTTGTTAAGAATTCATTCGGACCTGTGCAAGTGTTGCTTTTATAGCGTGCTCAGTTTGTAAAACCCAACCGGCATGAATCCGCTGATATGAGCGGCTGACAAATCTGTAGAAAATTACACAAAGTTATCCAGTAAGACATGACAAAAGTCCGGCTAGCTCTGCTCAGGAATAGGTATCGTTTTTAAACAGCTCAACATTGTTTGCCACGTGTTGTGCAAGCGTTCAGCTCAGACCACTGAGAGCACCATTTACTACTCAACTCCAACAGAATTAAAACTTGACAGCTCGTCTTAAATAATAATTCTGCAGCGTTCTCCGAGCCCTGCGTGCTCAGAGCAGATTGCCTGTACCGCTGTACTGGTCAGTCGGGGGAATCTTGTGCTCCAGTGCCAAGGCTGGAAGGCATGAATGTGTCTCCTGGTTTCTCTCCTCCGCTCTGCTCATCTGATGTTGTGGAGCCTTATTTACATACGTGCCCTTCGGTAAAGCAATGAAACATTCATGGTCCACACAGGGGAGTCTTTGGCATTGACAAATTACATTCAAATTTAGTCCTCAAAATTTGCTTGCCTTTCAGCCAAGCCTCCCTCCGTATCTTCAGTCAGTGTTTGTACTATGCAAACGAAGAGTTGGCCATGTCCTCGCGTCTCACTCCCAGTCTCACTCCCTCTCTTAACATGTTCTAGTTCAACGGAGCCATGTCTAAACTGTAAAAAGTATTGGCATTGGCCTTTTAAAAACGTTTTTATCCGTATTTATCAGACACACAGCAGAGCCTGTGAGTCTATGACAAGCAGAGTTCCAGTTTAAAGAGCTGGACAGGTGCCTTTTTCCTACGTTAATAATGGTGATGTTTTGCATATCCTAAAATATCTTGTCCCAAATTGGTGCATGACGAACACATTTATGAGTTGAGAGTCTGGCTGAATGCACAGAAATGTAAGTGTTTACATTTATACTGGCTATTCTGTCCATCTGTCCAAACTGTCGCCGTGCTATTTTTCTTATCAAGAACTGCACCTCTCATCACCTGTAGGAGAATATATACAGGTGTATAGAATATTCCAATTAATTAATCTTAATTGTTAGGTGCGTTGAGATTTGTATAGTATATTGTAACGTTATATTTTAGGAAGCATAAAGAATGTTTATAAGTCAAGAGGCATATGAATACCTACAGCCATGTATGATCCAACATGTTTCAAGGCCAAAATCCTGACAACCAGCCAATCACATTTAATAAAACTGTATTTAATGACATTGTCGTTGTTTTTGTAAGTATCTAGTGAAGAATCAATCACACTTTAGTTGAAGAATTCTCATCCAATGGAAACACCATTAAATACCGTTGTGTTAAGCGTGATTTTTGTTTGTCCCCAAGCAGAATGTAAATTATGTACTGATTATGTACTGAGTACTGATTTTGGTGTGTTGCTTTCTTTGTAGGGGGGAACAAGTCCTTCTCAGCCACCCTTTGTCCAAATGCCAGGTGACGTTAAAAACCTCTAACTACGGAAGTCTGATGTTATCAAGTTGTTAACAAATTGATGTTAATCGTGGTCTATTCCTATTTTCAGGCAATTAAAATTCACCAACCGTCTTTTAATATTAGCTTTAGAATATACAGTTACCTTTTAGATTGTTCGTTAAGATAGCTTAATGTCTAAAATAGATGTAGAAGAACATATCGGGCCTTTAAATGACAACAATGACCTTTCTTGTATTTTGTGGAAGGTTGATAGAATACTGCATATGGGGACACAGGAAAGGGCCGCTTTGCAGTGTTGTAAACATCTTCCATGGCTGAATAAGTGGAAAATCTGCTGACAAAACAGGAGAAGAAAAGGAGATCTAAATTTCCTCTCTTTTGCATTAACATTTGAAGGCTCCCACATGCTTCCTGGTTACTACGGCCTGAGGAGACCCTTCATCTCCGACTCCGAACTCTGCCACCCCAGCAAGCAGTTCCCGGCAGAGTCCTTCTCCTCGTCACTGGGGGGCAAGCCCCTCTCCTGTGACACCTCCCTGGGGTCAGGCTACTCCTCCCTTATAGACAGCTACTACTCTGAGTCCTTCGGAGATTACCGCTCTGCAGCTTTCCAGACCGGAGGGGCCTCCGTCTACGCCCCCTCGCCGCTGTCCTCTCTGCTGCCCCCCTTCTCCGGAGAGTCCTCACACTTCCTCCTGGTACAGCTCCCCGTCAAACGCAACCCTCAACAACACTTTAACCTCAAGCCCTTTTGGAGGTGGCATGAAGAGTTGGAGATCAGATAGAAACATCGGTGGCGTAGGACCACATAGGTCACTGTATAATTGAAATGCGCTAGTTGTTTATTTATTGATTTTACCACCCCATCCCGGGTTGACACACGGTAGGGAAGCTTTAGTTTATCTGTCCTCCTTTCCCTCCTGACAGAAAGAGTCCTGGGAACAGTCTGAAGCTGACGCGGTGAGTCAGACCGATGGCCTGTGCCCGGGTGGCCTGGACGCGGTGTCAGCCCCCGCCTCTATGGCAGAGCCGGAGCCCGGGAGCCCCAGTCAGTGCCGGGCGTCCAGCAGGAGTGCCGGCCTGTCGTCCTCACAACAGTACTCCATCCAGTCCCTGGACCAGGTGCACTACCCAGCTCCGTACCCGTCCACATTCAGCTGCGGGTACTCACCCTTCCTGCCTAGCGACCTAGCGTCCAAAATGCCGCCCCTTTCCGCCGAGGAACCCAGCAGCCCCCCTGCCCCGCTGAATAACCCCCCGTCCTGGGGGAAAGAGGATGGTGGTGAATCATGGTCACCGTATGAGATTCGGAGGGGCTACTGATGGACCGAGCTTTCACTGGCACAACATCATGACCACGTAGCCCCCATCTTAAATTCTCCTCCAAAGACAACCGGCAGAAAAGCTGCAGCTCGTTAAACCACGTGAATGCAATTGTGTCTCAATATGGGCTGTCAGGAGCTAAAGACATATTTACTAATGGATGCTATAACCTATCCTTCTGAGATGACTTGAACTTGGATGGTTCACTAGCTTGCCTACATAGGTACACCAGAGAGGATTCTGCAACGGATTTTACAAAGAGAACAATGAAGGAAGCAGAACTGTGAGTGTCTGGAAGTACTTGCAGCACCATATTTAGATGATATTTCAAAAGAAACCACTATATTTAGCTATTCACAAAAACAAACTTTGTTTTCATGTGCAAAGATTTGATATTTCTATAAAGTAGGAATGCAACAGTAATGAAAAAAAAATGATATGAATAAAACCATTCTTTGATTTTACACGGTATTTTGTAAAAAAAAAAAACAGTTAGAAGAATAATGTTAGCATACAGGTTTAAAACAATTATCAGCGGTAAGTAGATGACAATTATTACCTGGTTAATATGTCCTGTGAAAACCTGAAAACTGAGGAAAAACTGCAATCACGGATGATCTTCCTATATGATCTCACAAGGATTTAATTGACAAGTGAATTACCTCAACAGATAACATTGAGGTAGCGTATTTCGGCAGTCTGTCGTGTTGGGTCACATAAAAGGCATCGATGTTGAGGTTAAAACCCTAAAATCAACACCGCCCCCATTAGTTATGACAGAAATGTGGTATCTCTGGGTTGACTTACTTGCAGAAGCAACGGAAGAAAACAAAAGCTGTCTTCTATGAAACTCCTTACTTAAGGGAAACGTGATATCCCTCACTGCCTGACCAAAACCAACAAATCCACAATTTTATCAGAAAAATATGTAATAATAAGCCTTTAATTGTGTAGAGAAAATACCTTTTTGATTTACGGCCAAGTTCTTTTTCATGAACAATGGAGAAAAAAAAATTCACGGACGTTTCAGGTAGAGTGGTAATCCAATGGCAGATAATCCTCACAAGGAATTTTGGTAAATAAATAGTAAAATGGTAAATAAACTATTTCATAATGCTCAATGGATTTTTAATTTCTGTACAAAATTGTCAATGTATTTACCAGGGGTGACTAAATGTATCAGGGTGTGGATACTGAATGCATGAGATCTAAAATATGATTACATATGGCTGTGTTTATCCCAGCTACGTCTTGAAGAGAACTAACAAAGCCTCATAGAATGCCATTTATAAAGTGTGAGGCGTTCTGGAATGTCTGAACACCCTAACAATGGTGAACAATGCTATGGGACTATTCTACTGCACTGTCATAGCATTGTTCCACAAGAATGTGGCCCATATTGCCATTGGTGGAGTCCAAAACTGCTCTTTCTGTCTTCTCAAAGGGACAAGGTGAAACGGCTCATTGGAAATGAGGCCATGGAGATTTATACATGTTTTTTTCTACTTTGTACAAAGCTTTTTGGTGACAGGGCGTGTCCTGCAGACTTGGAAACTTCTGTTCAGGTAAAAACTCCTCCCAGATGGGGAGAAATACTGAACTCTCACTCAATCTTCCCTCCTTCAACGTTGCCTTAAAATGAAATGAGAGCACCTAGGAGGTGGCCCAGGAAAGGGAACCCTCGTCATCAAGGATCCGCCATCCATTGTTTTTCACCACAAGTTGCACACGTTCTTTCAACGACGGCTGCTCAGGCCATATCACATTTTTACACCATTCTGTTGTGTGTAGTATGTGACTTCACTCTACTCAGCGGACGGTGCTGTTGATGGGCACATTTACGCTTTGAAACTTTATGCCAACTTTGTTCCAGCCCCCAGAAATAACTTTTTAATGGATACGATATCTTTCCTATCTTTCATAAAATACAGTCATGAACACAAACACCTACACATAATCTGACCTCCACTCTAATTCTGTCTGTTTCTTCTGAAGCCATCTGGTCATGGGAATTGATGACAGTGATTTTTTTACTGTGTGTCTTTAGGTTTGATACATTTGCCACCAATACATGCCTCTTTTGATATGCCCTCTATATACTAATATCACTGACTCGTGATTCTGTGGAACTACAGAGCAAATAATAGCTCCTGTGGGTCTGACTGTGCCACCTGCCAGCCTGTGTTGGCTTTTGTGTTAACTTGAACATCTTTTTCTTACTGAAGTGATCTCTGAAAATCAGAAAAGGTACACGTGCATATCTTCTGGGACTGGGACATTGTTTTCTTCATTAACAGTTGAAGACATTCAACTGACCTCCCTGGCAATATCGATCAATTTTTTAGCTACATTACTTTCACTTCAGGACGGTGAAAGAATGGCCACGCTGAGTTCAAATAGACACTGCATGATGCATGCAAATACCCAGGTATTTTTATTACTTATGTAGTAAACAGCGTGTTAATCACTATGTGAGCTGCGTAGCCTAAAATTATTGAAAAAATACTGATTGGTGACAGGCATCGTCTTTATTCTATGGACCAAAAACAAGGTTTTCAGGATCGATACATTTATACAATACCATTGACTAAAAAACATTACTGTGTGTGTTTAAAATATACTCTGTTAAGATTGTGATGTATATTTTCCCCCCCTTCTGCTCTATTGGTAAAATAAACTCTGCAATGTAGTGAATATTTTCCTAAATACAAAATTTGGGACGGTTTCCCCCTTACTGTGGACTACCTTTTCCAACTATGGCTTAGATTTTTCACTTCGCAGTTTTGGCTCACATGCTCTAAAATGCTCTTCTGCCTGCTACTGTTTCCGATTACAGTTTAATTTTACCTCTTGAAGTTTTAGAAAGCATTTTGTTTTTATTACTCATAGTGTGTGAATCCCTTAAAATAATATTGCTGTAATAAATAATACGTTACTAATGATAGTACTGTTGGTTATTATGTACTCATTCAATAGAATATTTACTGATACAAATGTGTTAAATTAGCTACAGCAGCAGCTAAGCACTACAATTATTCATCTAATTTCCTGAAATCTAACCCATACGCTGTAGCGGCTCATTTTCCATCGAGGCTGGCGTGTTCATTCAAAATACATTCATGTCCTAATCAGTTTAATTGCATTTATTTCCATACATTTAGAAGAAAAAAATAAAAAAGTTTTAAAAATCGTACACTAGATGGCACGATTTGTCGTTTGTATAAATCACAAATAATCGGTTTTGGAGTCGTTAACGCACCCGCGTTGTTGTCCCATTATTAACTTGATTTGTTGCATTTTCACAAATACCACATCGAAAACATAATACCAAAAACTGTTTGAGTAAACCAAACATTTCAAATAAATAGTCGAAACGGTGTTTTTTTTTTTTCATATAGAAGAGGTGAACATGGGAGAGAGAGAGAGAGAGAGAGAGAGAGAGAGAGAGAGAGAGGGGGGGGGGGGGATTTTCAGCGGCTGTGTGCTGTCAGAAATATTATGGGATTGGTAAATGGTACACTTGTTTTGATATAACAAAAACTTGAAAAATATGTTTATTTCCACCCAGTCTCTAAATGGTGACAGAAAAGCTTTTCGCTATTAAGAAAAGTGTATTAATAAAAACAGAAAAGTCCATTCTTTTAAAAAAAAAATCCATTTTTAAATGATTAAGATTTTACTAAGTTTTATATTCGCACACGGTGTATACACAAACGTGCTACATACACTGTGTAGCATAAACAATAATTATCTCTGAAAACTACAGAAAAACTAAGCTAAAATAAAAATTAGTCAGACTACTCCATGGTAATCCTAATCGATGTCAATGATAGTGATTTAAGAACACTATTGGAAGCAAATGTTGCTAAATTCGTGTGTATATGTGTCTTTTTTGGTTTTAAAGTAAAACTCTAGCATAAAACTATTTTACATATAATGTTATGGAATAGAACTCTATATCTGAGAAAGTTCAAATTTACTAACATCCAACATTTGTCGAGTATATTGTTTTATAAGTAATACTCTTATTTTATAAGAGTTGTTTGGAAAAGCTTTAGTCAAAATGGGTTGGCAGTCAGTTTCAATGCCATCCTTCTAAAGGTGTTTGAAAATGGTGTCAGGTAAATTAAGTATTTAACTGCTTTTGGTAATCACACGAATGTAGAATGCCTGCATTTAAAATTTGAACGATGGATTTAACAAGTTTATTTAAAATGAATTTACCATGGAAGAATCCAGTTGTATCACATTAATCATGGTCGCAAAGTATGCAAGAGTTTAGTAGTTTCAAATTTCTCAGTCTAATTGGCATGTCTGGCTGCTTAATAAAAAAAAAAAATTAAAATATTAAATGATCACTGAAAGTAAATATACGTGTTTAAATGTGTCTTGTTTCTTTATTCACCATGGCCAATTATGACAGTTCAGGTCTTGATCCACAGTCGAGGCTAAGGCAACATTGAGTGCCTGAGGAAACAGTTAAAACCTGAAGTAACTCTATTTTGTCAATACTGTTTAGGAATATAAATGAATATGAAATGAATGTATAGGTTTGATGAGATTGTTTTAAATATTACGCCACTGACATGTGAGGAAAGATCCCTTGACTGACTTTGATGACAGTCATGGCTGCTATCACATGCCACGCCCACAATTTCAATGTTACATTAATTAGTTAAAAATAATGCTAAATATATATGAAAATCGTTCCGCAAAACAACTTTACACCGTAAAATGCTTCAGAGAAGTCATGTTTAAAGATTAGAGTTATTAACATATAGTCTCTGCCTCTTTCAGTGGAATTGTGCTCTATATTGGGGGACTAACATCACCGATAAGAAAAGGCGCATAAAATGCTTAAAATGTCGTCTTGTCTGGAGTCTGGAGATGAAACCAACACAAATTATATTAAAGGGGGTCTTAATATATGTATTAATATAGAGAGTATCCCTAAAAGATCACTCTTTTTGTGAAGCCTTTGAATATTCAAATTGAAAGTATCGCGCAATCATTGATTGTCAAATCATTGAGGTCTAGAGGTTTTAAATAGTAGGCATGGAGAGAGAAAAACTCAAACTAATATATCCCTAGCTATATTTAAATATTTTTGTATGTCCTCAGCTTGGTTTGAGACCTTTATGTTGAGACTTTGTGCAACTTTTGTTAATATTTCGTTCTAGCCCATATAATTGAGCCAGAACAGACAGATAGAAGACTCCAAGAGCAAGATTTCTTCCTCAGATTTTTTCTTTTTTTCAGCCAACATGTCTGGTGAGTTTATATTAATTTTCATTCCTTGGGATTGTTCTTCTTTGGGGACTTTTAGATCTTTTTGAAATTTTACCTGAAAAACATAAAATAGAAAGATACAAGTAAATGACAAAGACAATAGCAAGAATTCAAACTTACAGAGTAACTGTTAGATAAATACATTTATTATTTTAATAAAAAAGCAGAATTCAATTCGTGATGACCTGCAGTCAAGTAGTCGATAAAAAAACACAGACACACACACAAAAAACCCATATCTATTGTAAATCAATTTCACGCACTTTCACCGGTTTCAATTGATGGCCGCTGTGTCACGTGCTTTGCGTTTACTACGAGAACGTATAGGAAATAAATAAGCTATAAAAATACGAGTGATAGATTCTTTATTATTGTAGATTTTCAATACTTTATTTTAAAGGTTTGGGGAAACAAGTCGATTCAGGGACACATGCATTCAGACTCATGTTTTAAACTGTATTGTTCACTATCTCCCCATTTTAAAATTCATAATCAGCTGGTGACACAATTGTATTGCTATGATTTTAAAAAATTAATAATACGCAACACCGTAAAAAATCATTAAAGAATTGTGGCAGTTAGAACTGGGCGTATCTCTCTCGTGTAGCTTTACTATTTGCTAAATTTAAGCAAAAAAAAAAATGAGCCGGGATCTTAATATATGAATATTTATCAAGGACGGGGCTCGAGGTTTTGTCTTAACCTGCATGTCTGAGAAACCCTTTGTATCATATCACCTTTTAGTGCGGACTACCCAATCTTTCAAAGATTTGATGCACCCATGGGTGTTTTTAACAGTTTAGCCGATGAGTGGCGTTGTTTCTGAAGTACTTTTTTAAAACAATGGAGCAAATTATATAAACTAAAAACGGTATAAATTCATTTGAGGGATTAGGTTGTAACATAGAAAAACTGCTGCTTTGAAAATCGGGAATATATAAAATTCTGCATATATTTTAACATTTCGTTATCGCATGATCTGATTTGCGTTTCAGTTGCCTGGTTATTTAACTGATTCGAGCGAATATTTTACATTACACAAAATAAAATTTAAAATAAACAGATCACGAATGCCAGGTAATTTGGGTGTTAAAAAGCATCCGAGCTGCGATGTTACTCAAATAACGTGGACATGTTTAATCCCCTACCCTCTTCTTCGGACATGCTGCGCGGAATACGGGATAACCAAAAAGCTAAATTATGGTCAATTTTAGGGTATGCACTATAGGCTATTAACTGAAGGCTATTTATATAACTAAGGCTATTTACATAAAAAAAATACTTACTTGAGAAAATAGATGAATTTCGCGAGTGAGACGTTTTATAACGCGTATTTTCGTATTCCAAACACGCGGGTATTTTTAAGGAGTTCGTCCGCACGTTTCTTAATCATACTTTTGCCTATGGTTATTTACCTGCATTATTTTTAGCAATTTCCCGGCTTCGTACTGGCAGCGTTTTTTTTTTTTTAATATTCAGAATACGTTTTATGTGTCTTTATTAATACACATAAAAAGTCGATTGACTTTTAGACAAGGTCGTTCTTGCATTTCTCAGTGCTCCCCGAGTACTGAAAATGGCTGAAACGACGTTTTCCAAAGGCAATCGCATTTCGCCATTTACATCTGTAATTCGAAACGCTAACCCGTTCGTTGCCGTTTACCTGGCCGCGCGAGAAACGCAGGATTCAGGATCAAATTACAGCACGGTCTCGCTTACTGTAGTCCTTACTTCGGTCTAGACAAATATATTAACTTGACTTGTTTTGGCTCCCCTGTGTTAAGACAATGATGGCATCCGGAGTGTAAATGTATCTGAAACGTGAGATTGACAATAAAAATGTTTGGCATTCCTAGAATATTTCTGGATACATGACACTGTGAACAGCTGGCGTAGTCTAAGATACAGAATTGAATTTATTTTATTTTGTTTTAACACAAGACATGTGCTTACAGCAAACTTTATCCAAAACAGCTTCTTAAACAATAAAACAGTTTTATTCAAGCAATAAAGAAATTCAACAATGCACCCCACCCAATTGTATATAACCCTTGTGCTATTTACCGTCAGAATAATAAATAGCACCATTTCATTTTTGTTTTTTTGTGATTGTTTACAGTTTACCAGTAATGGTTACCTTGTGTATGGACTTCTGAAATAGTCTAATGTTATGTTTCTCAGGTGATTATTACAGCTAGGGTGTGGGTGGGATGCCTGATTCAGTTTTGCAAGACCCCTTACCCTCACCCTAACCCTAGTGCAGAAAAAGTAAAAGAGGTTCGTGTTTGGATGTTGCTATTGAATAACCCTGCAACTTTATTTATTTATTTATTTATTTTCGCATCAGATAAGCCAAAGGTTTACCAAGGTGTACGAGTGAAGGCCACTGTGAAAGAGTTACTGCAAAAGCAGAGGGCAATGAAGGAGCCTGTTAAAACGGAAAAGGTGAGACTAATTCTGAAAAAAACAAGAGAGAAGACCCTTGGGCCGTATGTTTATCGGGCTACATCGTGAATTATTGCCAATACACGTTTTTTCCAATGTAATAATTCTACCACTTTGTCAAGCGATTTCATGTACCACAAATTATATGCTTTACTTGAGAACGCAGTGCCCCCATCAGTGAGGCGGATACGTTTTGTTTAGTTTATTGAATTTATGAATGAAAACGATTTTTTATATTACTCGCAGCTCGGAGTTACTCTTAGCATTACTGAAAGAAATATTTACTGACAGTTAGCTCTTTCTGAATTCCTGACCTGTGAAGTCTATACAGCCAGCTAGTTGGCTACTCACATTCTCCTTTGCCACAAACTGCTGGGTTCTATGGTTTAGGTAGTCTTAGAGACGGAGAGGGCTGTTAAATAATTCGTTGATCGTGCTGATTTGTTTGTTCAATTTCCTTCACGAAGAAGCTGACGGTTGATGACCTAGAAACAGTGATATATAGGCCAGTGACCTAACAGATCATAAAAATATATTTTTTCGCATTAGAGTGTGGCGATCCCGCCATTGTAGGCCCAGCCGGAATGTGGATAAACGTGTTACGTGAATTATCAAAACATTTCGACGTTATTTACACTTCTGTGGTGTTTGCATGTGGAAGCCATAAAGTAGTCACTGTCATTGAACACATAACAGTGGAATCCCGAGAAGAACAAAAACACATTTCCTAATTATAAAGGGGTGTTTAATATTTATTATTCTCTCCCACCGACAGATATCTCCGAACTCTGCGATTCAAGACATTTGTTCCACGTCCTTCCCTGGTAAGTTATTTTTTTTAAATTTATAAATCTATATACGACTTGGTATTCGATTAGACTTAATCTTTCGATATGTACTACTTTTCTGCTGTAATTTATCCTAAGGTGTATTATTTTGTCTTTGAGAGAAATGCAAAGTTAACAACATATACAACAAGTCCATTCAAAAACATTGGTTGATGGCTAGACATTTACGCAAATGCACATTTGGTACAAATATTAATGGCAAAACACAAAAATATACGTATAATTGTAAATGATATGTTTTAAGTATGTCGATTACGAAATTATATCAAATGTCCAGGATACTACCCATTTGACAAGTCCCATTTTGATAAGTCATCCTAGCTAAAAGTACATTCACAAGAATCCTAGATCTAAAGCCAGCATGCACAAAAAAACACACATATATATAAGGTAGCCAATGTCAAAATACTAATATTTCAGAGTGCATTAAAACTAATTCATGGTGATAATTATAAAATTATAAATCTGATTACGCACGCATTATTCCCCACTGAAACTTACATTAATGCCAACGACCTTCAGGCAGAGTACTCGGATTACAAAAACAATTGACAACACACCCGGGTACCCAACCTGAAGTGTTTTGGCCCCTTTTATAAACTTGCATTTAAATGTGATTTAACTGTTGGCTACGGCTCTCATGACATCACCTCTGAAGTATTTACTAATTTAAATGTCTTCTGCCTATTCCCCTTCTTCATATCGTCTCTTATACATTTCCCCAGCCCATCATTTCGATGACTGCAAGGGGAACTCGATTCAAGATCACAGTTTCCAGACGCGATATTACCCAGACGTTTGCAACCTCCCGATGGAGACCACTGCGTTTGTTAACCAGCAGCCAGTTAACACGATGCTCCCGCCCGAGAATTTGATCAGCGGAATTCCGCATTCAGCTTCCTCGTCTCAGAGTTGGTCTCATGGACATTACCCATCAAACTCCGACTTTTACAACCATGGAATGGTATGGGTTTATTTAATGGTTCAGCAATTTAAGTTAAAATTCTGTCAATGTAGCCTATTCATTTACGTGTATACCTATATGATATAAAATGTAATCTAAAATATTAGATATACGGTCATGGTTCTCTATGTATATTGCCGATGTGACAGTATAACTTTTTGGTTTGTTACACTTGGGTATGTTACTTTACCGCTGTTTATAGTTCCAAATTACAACTGGAAACATTTCGATACAATACTGCTGCTGCAATAATAATAACAACAACAATGACAACAACAGCAGTCAAAATAATAATGATAAGAACTATTATTGTTATTTATTATGCCAATCGTGTTGGTGTTCTTTTGACGATCTTATTCTAATTGTGTAACTTTTATTTGTTTTTTTCATCTTGCAGGATCCAAGCTCTCCCCCAGATTCGCTGAATCTCCCCAGTCCAGCTGATTACAACGACTATTCGCCATCTCACTGTTACTCGTCCTCCTCCTCGTGCTATAGCTCTCCGACGCGGATGGACTCGGTTTATGGTTTAGTTCCGGAGAACTACCACTGCCAGCACTGTAACCTTCAGCCGTGCTACTGCTGGTCTCATTGGTCGGGTATTCACGAGGCTGTCACGAACCCAGAATACGCACAATATGGCACTTCAGACTGTTTGTATACTTCAGCTATGGAGGAGAGCTATTTCAGAAGGGAACTGAACAGTGCAGAGACGTGCTACCTTTGAACTGCCTTTTACTATTCGCCTACATTTGACGGTATGCGGTTATTCGATACAACTAGCACACACCTCCGCAGTGTTCGAAACCAGTTTATTGTTTTTGTTTTGTTAGTTTGTTTTGTTTGTTTGTTTGTTTTTTTCTATTGAGAGCTTCATATCAAAACAAATTCCTTCTAACAGCCGCTGATATCAGCCGATGGACACATGTAGCCTAGTGGATAGTGATGTTGTTTGTGGATGTTTGACTGGATTGGAAGTTTAGATTTCGAACAAGTTATCCTGTCATTTTAAAAACCAATAAAATATATATTTCTTAACGATGACGTGTTTCTCTTAGCCATCTCAAACATCAGATTGGAAAAATAAGGTTCAGTTCCCTTGTCTTGACCTAGTATGTATCGCTCTTTTATTCACAGACGTTATCCAATGTTCATAATCCAGTTGAAGGTTATCTGGAAAGTATAAAAAGTACGGACGTTTTAAAAAACAATTTTTATTAAGAAACTGAATCCAATGTACGTTCAGCAAGTTAAGCGCATTTATGGCTGGACGCTTAGCGGTTAAATAAAACAGCGTTTCGGTATTTTATCTTTCGGCCACTCGAGGGGCAGTTCTCTCGATGTCATAACTCTCTAATCTAATCTCTGAAGTGAAACGACATAGACGAAGCACGCCATTTGAGACGGGTCCGCACCCTGACACCAATCTATAGTCTCACTATCTAGACGCCAGGCAAAAACGAGAAACAAACCACAACATAAAAAAGCGAATTAATTATTGCATTACTCTACTCTGGACAAAATGGACTGTCTGTGCTTTGTCTATTTGGTGTTTCTTTTTCTGCTTTTCGGTTTATCCCACTTACAGTAGGCCTAGTGTGCAAAAGTCTTATGTAAAAAAGTTCTGTAAAGCGAAGATGCTTTCAAAAATAATGAAATTAAAAGTTTCAAAATCTAAAACAAAAATAAATAAGTAAGTACAAAAATAAAATAAAACACAAAAAATAAAATAAATATTTGTTGCGGCCACCATTTGCCTTTAAGACTGCATCAATTCTCTGATATACCCTGTTGTGCAGTTTTATTAGACAATCAGCAATATTGTTCTGAGCGTCTGGGAGAACTTGCCACAGTACTTCTACAGACTTTGGCTGTCTGCCTTGCTTCTGTCTGGCCGTCCAGTTGACCTCAAACAGCCTCGATGATGTGGAGATCAGGGCTCTGTGGAGACCATACCTTCTGTGGCAGAATTCCTTGTTCTTCTTTCAGGAAATGAATGTTCGGATATCTAAAAAAAAAAAAAATTTTCTACTGACACACTAATGCAGAAGACAAGACTACATTTGTGTCAGAAAAGCCTGGGTGCCTAAGACTTTTGCGCAGTACTGTACAATTCATCATAACTAAAATTAAGGCATTGCATGAAGTGCGTTTCAGCCAGGGTTTAAACCAAGTAATTGGTGTTTTTTTATTAGACCATTAAATTGCTGGGTTTCTATGGACACAAGACCATCTCCTGTCTCCTCAGAGGACGATCTCCTCTCTGCATTTTGTCACCCAAACACGTTTTGTCAGTGATTTCATCACCCTCATTAGCGTCACTTTTCCTGGACAAGTCATGTCCCCCAGTGAAACCATCACCCTATCTCCACATCAGCGTTAAATATCCACAGATCACCCAACATGAATTGTTTTCTAGAAGCACAAAGTGTTTTTTTTTTTTACCCATGCTTTAATGTAAAGACAACTTCCTCTTATGTAGACATAACCAGTATCCAAAATGATGACCTTTTGGGAGATTATGAGTATATTGTCTGTGACAAAAGCAAGTTTGTGTCACTGTTCTTCAATGCACATCTCTTGTTTTGACTCCCAGTACACATGATAAATGACCCCTTAATCAAAACTTTCCTATCCATAGAATCCTATAACATTTCTCTCAGTCAGTTATCTCCTGTGAGTTACTGCTCTAAATAAACTATGGTTCAGGTCCATATACAATTGTATAAAACGTATTTTCCTTGAAAATAAAGCAATAATAATGTTTTATTTTCGCATTGACAGCCAAGTTGTAGGCTAAGTGTTATGTAGTTCTCAGCTTCAGCAGATGAGACTTTCCAGTGACTAAATAAAGAATAAATCAGTAATACTAGAGGACAAATAATCACAATAATTACTTACATTTAGTTTCATATCTATAAAGCATGCATTGGTGCTGTAAATTATTATGCATTGGCTTATGAAGGAAACTTAATATGCAACAGCATGTGAGGCAAAATATCTGCTACCACTGAAAACTATAAATGAGACAGTATGTGTAAGTATGTTGATACAAAAATATGACCAGTTATATCATTATTAATTATTGTATTGTACGATATGATACTCTTAAGGGTATCTGTTTTCAATACCTGGCTAGCATTTTTAGCATATTGATGACTGGGTGACATCAAATCTTTGCCTCTTCTCAGCAGCCGTTGCACCTGGAATTGACGACAATTTACTTCTGTTACTGCAAAGCAGCTTTTGACCTGCAATAGAAAGTGCTGTTGATTTATTCCCAAAAAAGCTATGACGTGCCAGTAATCAGGCTTCCTATTTTAATTGCGTAATATTGCTAACGTCCTATAAAAGAGTTTCTATCCAAACATTCGAAAGAAAGAAGAAAAGCGAAGGGACAGTACCCTCTCTCTTTCTACCCCAGGAGGAAGCAGATGAAAGGGCGGCTCATTGTCCAGGGTATGCAGGCTGGGGTCTGCCCCGTAGGCTTGCAGCTGCCTAACGATCTCCTCCTAAC